>CAJUYH010005592.1:0-22741 GCA_910591685.1 Galerucella tenella | reverse complement strand
ACAAGCAGGCTAACATTCTAACCGTGAATAATTGAATACGCTAATTTCAAACAAACCACGTTAATTAATCAGCTTGTAAAATTTGTAACAGTACTTTTTGTTAAGTTTATTTATACAATGAATATGGAAAATAATCTGCAATTTTTTCTGAACAACAATAACATGGAAACGATAGGTCAATATACCAAAATGTCGAATCAGTAACTAAAGTAGAATACGTTTCACATAAGAAGAAGCCACGTGTAGTTTGCCAATTGTCTTGCGCAGAAGCTAAAATCGGTCTTGTTTATCTATGTCGCCTCGTAACGACCGTTTCATGCCGACGTTCCTGTTCAGACCCAGAACTTCTGTAATCAATGAAAGATGCTTCATGCCGTAGGCATATTTCACAATTTTTAATTGATGGGTACAAATATTGGTCGAAAATTACATCAATTCGTTGGACAAAAAGGAGATAGATAGCTGTATAAAATCTTTGCCAACAATCTGACCGGGAAGTATCTAAGATTTTATTATTTGTTGATGTGTGTACGCAATGTAGACTTCTGCCGTGATCAATATAAGTTTTTAATACTATAATAAATAATGGCAGATCTGGTCAATTACTTTAAAAATTTTACTTTTTTTTAGCAATTTCAATATTGTCTTCCACAAAGTAGAATGCGCGATAACAGTCGTCCGCCAATCTTATTTTCCGATAATAATATATTTTCAAATTTTAAAACTGCATACGTGGTGAAAAGCATTCAATATTAGTCAAAAGAGTGCTCGTCGCATCCACCAATTTGGGCTTAGTGTGTCCCCATCTAATGCTTGGTAGGTATAGGGGCCTCAATGTACAAAGCCTCAGGTCTGATCAAATACATGCAGGTACAGTTCTTTTCACGATCTAAGAAACTGACTTGACTTAGGCTTGACATATAATAAAATCATAAAACTTTTCGGATCTACTGTGCAGAGCCGTACTATACCCGATGAAAAAGAAAATTTACTAAGTAAAGAATGACCCAAGAGTATTATAGAGTTTTCAGGTAATAATTTATTATTCGCTAACAAAATAAATACGATCCTGTCACGGCTAATACTTTTATGACTTTTAGGTTTGTTCCAACCCGTCGAAAAACAGTAACATGACGATCACGCTCATGCGCAGTGATTAAAATGCGTTCCAACCGAGACGTGATGGTTTATCGGACGATCCTATTTGCGTTCCAACCTGCCTTTGGATCATTCATGTAACGGTTTCAGAACGGTAATTTCGATACACGGCTCAAATTGAATACTGTTTGGACTGGCTTGCACATTAAGCGCTTTCGATTATTTACTGTTGGCTGCTAATAGCAGCTCGTAGTGACTGAATTCCGTTCGTTTATTACCGGGCGTGACGCCTAGTCTTACCTTCCCCTTGCCCCTCAAGCACATACCGAAAAGTATGAGCTTCAAGCCAAGGACATTAAATTTGACGTTTGTCCGGTTTGACGTTTATTTGAAGGTTAAAATTGTGCCGATTACGATTTAATACGATTTAAACCTTACTAAAAATATCTGTATATGCAAAATTTTATTATTAAAAACATTATAATTGAAAGCTGTTCTTCTAACAACACAGGAAATTCATTGGCATTGGCACATGTCAGGTGGTTTTTAGGATCCTAAAAAATCGTGTTCGATTTGCTTAAAAGTCGTGACGACTGAGGCGTCACGCACAAGTGCTTGAAGCCCAAAGAAACGAAAGCAACAATTGATACTGTATTGAATTAAACAGCTGTTTTATCTGTCATTTAGCTTGGTTATGTTTCTTGCATTGCTTTAAGCCTTTTGACCCATTTTTCGTTTTTTAATTTTTCTAGCTAATGTTTTGTGTGGTGTTTGGTACGTTACGGTATATTAATCTTGCTTTAGTAAAGAAAGCTCTATGTAAAAATGAGTGACGATGGAATTAGTGATTTTTCAGAATTTGATAGTACAAGCAGTAAAGATGATTTGGTATTAATTCCCAACAAAAGAGTTAAGAATGAAAATTATTTAGGTGAGAACTTAATTTGAAGTAGATACCAACTTTATGAATTAATAATGTTGTGAATTGGGCTGATACATCTTTTAAAAATATTATTTCACAAAATAGGTCCATATATTGTTATATTCTAATTAATCCTACTGATCTGATCGTACGAAATGCAATCACAAAACAGTTACAAGCCGGCAGTGATTTTTATAGACATGTAACCGTGAGAAGTTAGCGCCTGCGCATATAATCGATCCTAGCAGTTCTGAAACCGTTTCGTGATCGTACAAAACTTGTGGGTTGGAACAAACCTTTTATTGCATGTCATTATCCCAGTTCTGGGGACCTATTCTCAGCATATGCAAATTTGCATTCGCATATAACAATTTACGAATGGCTACATGCGCATTCGTAATGAATATTGTATTCTTTCCTATTCGCATACGTGGTTCGCAAGTGTTTACGAACGGTCAGCTAAACACACTCGCGTAAACATGGCAATACAGCATTAGCACATGCTGTGGCTCAGCTGATGTTTATCAAATCCCCTGACGTACAATATTAGGCTTGTTCTCATAAGCATCACAGACAGTCTTTGACAATCCGGATTCGGCGCAAAGACCCAAAAGCGTTCTCGTTAGAACGATTTAGGGTCTTTACGCCGAATCCGGATTGTCAAAGACTGTCTGTGATGCTTGTGAGAACAAGCCTATTTCACATTTTCAAATTCTACCCAATTCTACGCTCGTTTTATGTTTACTGCTAGAAGTGTTTTGGGGTTCCAAGGGATTATTTGATTTTTGTTAATTCTAGCATACAAGAATAATGGATATTAATAAAGGTAAATATAAAGGCATCTTGCAAACTGCTATAGGTATTTTGAGATTTCGCCGTCTTTCATAAATTCGGGGTGCTCTCTCTTCAGCATTTTCTGATGCTTGGATTAAAAGCAAGTGAAAAAACTGTGCAGCCATTTATTTAATGACGAAAACTCCTACAAAACTAACTCGAACTCAAAATCACGAATGAATTGTAATACACCCATTGACATATATGTCAATGAATACACCATACACTTTAAAACATATACAAAAGCGAGGTTATGTATGGCAAATACGCATTCGTATATGTGATTCACTTAAAATATCCCGCTCGCTGCAATTTCGAATGATACACACGCATGCGAACCAATTGCGAATGTTCAAAAATAGGAACCTTCGCATTTATAAACATTACGTATGCGTATCTCAACATTCAGCAGCTGAGAATAGGTCCCCAGGTCAGTTTCTTATATCGAGAAAAGTACTTTAGACCAATAGTACGAGTGCTGAAACCACCAACACATTCAGAAAAAAAGTTCAGTATAATCAGAGTTTAGTTTAGGAAGATCCAGTGTATACTTCATTCCAAGCAATTCCATAAAATGAGCCTAATTTATACCATAATAATTATTATTATTTAAAAAACTAGGACAGAAGAAAATAATGTCCCATTACGTGTCCTTAGAACAAATGTATGATAAATCGATACCTAGTTATAAAACTTTATCAATAAAATTACAGTCTCCCACAGTTGAAGAATTAATCTGGGATCGATCCCAACAAAGCATTTTAATTATTGTCGATAAATTGATTGCTGAGCATACAAATTTAAATCTATTATATAATCGGTCTCTCACTGTTATACATTCCAGTACTCGCTTTCTCTGGCGACTCGTTAGAAGAAGGCGATACAGAAAAACTAAAAAAAAATTCATAAGGGGAAAATGTCTAATCGGAATGAACTATTATTATAATTTTACCTTCAAATTATAATTTACCTTCAAATTATAATTACAGAAAATTATTTTTTTTTGCATAATGGCACGTTTTCATACACATTCGCCAATAGCCGCGAAAAAGTATTGGGCGGAGTAGAATTCAATGAGACCTCTGGCGGAAAAAATTGTAACTGTCGCAACGAGTAAACTAATTCGTTTTGCATTGCTTTTGTATTATATGCAGGTCAACGTAATTACCGTAAATTCGTACTTTGTTTGTTTAATTTTGCTAGTTAATCTTGACAACGGTAGCTGGAACGCTACCGAAACGTCGAAATAAAAAATAAAAAACATTATTGTGGTTTGATTCCCAAAAGAATAAAAAAAAAAGAATAAGTAATGCCACAAGGAACTTACAGAAGTTACTTTAAGTCAAGATTAAGAAATATGAATTTTGTAAATTGATGCTTGTATCTTTCTGTTTCTGTGAAAATTTGTAATTTGAAATCTGTTTGTTATTTTATATCTTAGTATTGCTAAATAAAGTTTATTCTTCTTCTTCTTATACAGACTGGAATGCAATAATTTTTTAACAATCAGATGTTTATCGGATATTACAGAGTTGTACTCAAAATTGTCGAAATATTTTACGATAATTTGATGGTAACTTCATAGATAGTTACCTACTATTGATAATTAAGTACCACAATTTTCAAGTTTATAAAAGAAAACTTGTGGTGGATCGCTACGAATATAAAATTGTGTACTATTATCTATTGTTCTCCAATTCGCAGGTAGAAAAACAAAAACCTGGTTATATATTTTGAGAAATATTAATGTAGGTATAGTTCTTTTCTCAATCTAGAACGTGTCGCGGGACACACGGTAAGAACTTTAGTTCCTTTTAAGCAAAAATTATGTAATACATCTGACGTTATAGATAAGCAATTTGCATATTCCTCGGTGGTGGAGTAGTAAGCAAACCAGACTCTCACGCGGTAGACCCGGGTTCGATTCCCCGCGAAGAGGTTTTTTTTTATTAATTTTATTTTTAAATAATTATTCTGCTTGATATTAATGACGACAACAGGTAGACGTTTGAAATATTTAGCAGAATATTCATTATTATAGATAATGGTACGGTACCTTTCGTGAGGGAGTCCGACTGGCAACATCTACTTATAACAGCATCGTATATTTAAAAAGGGAAAACGTAGCATTATACAAATTGGACATTCAAGAACTGTACGTTTACCACAAAAAAATTAGTGGAAACATAAAATTGAATTGTTAAATTTTCAATTTGAAGTTATATTACAGTTTATAGAAATTTTTTTTTCTAGATTTTTTCTTAAGTGGGTCGTAGAAAAAATATGCTGTTCGACTCATGTGGATTGTCCATATCGCACTTGAACGTCGTCCTCGTGCGATATGGCCATCATATCCACACTAGTTACACAAACTACTATTTCTATCGAAATATGCCCTTTTACATTTAAAAACAAGCTGCCAAATGTCAAATCAATTTATCCATCCATTTTAAAGTTATCGAATTAAAACATTCTAGTTTTCAAAATTTCAACACCCTGTATTTCGAAAAGTAAATGTGCTAGACTCCTTAATCCTCATATCATTTTGTCCAATTTTACGAGAGGGATCTACATGCAAACGTTGTAATTACCCTTAACGTTCGAGATGCTTATACCATTTTTTGCGCGATCGTATTGAAATAAATTCCGAATAAAATAATTTAAATTCCTTCGGAATTAACGAAATATCAAAAGTGACATTTATACTTCTCGATCAGTTTAAAATATACTTTGCATTTTGGTGAAATTGTTTTTATGCTATTTATTACTTTTCGACGTCTGAACGGTAAGTAAATCACTTACCGACGTGTTAAACCAGTAAACACAACCTACCGTCCTGACAACCGATGCTGTAAATAAACAAAAAAGATCAATCGCGCAAAAAAAAATTATGGAAATTATAGTAAAAATTTATCCGAACAAATTCAAGTAGATCACCAGCGAATACCAGCTTTGCATAGAATTTTAATATAGCATCGGTGGTTCAGTGGTAGAATGCTCGCCTTCCACGCGGGCGACCCGGGTTCGATTCCCGACCGAAGCATATGAATCGCTGCTTCGTTTACGAAAGAGAGAATCAGGAGAGAGCACACGCACGCAAGCAAGGCACATAACGAAGCAACGTAACATAACGTAACGGTCAGATCTTTTGCGTCGCGACCCCCGGTCGCTCAAACATAACCTGACGTAAAGAACTAAAGTTCCAATAAAAGGACTCAAAAGTCTTATAGAGTTTTCTAATAATAATTTATTATTGGACAACAAAATAAATACGACCCTGTCACGGTTAATACTTTTATGGCTTTATTGCGAGTCACTATCCCATCTCAGGTCAGGTCAGGTCAGTTTCTTTGATCGTGAAAAGAACCATACAGTTTCGTCATTATGATCTATAGGTACTTATATTTTTTGGTTTTAGTTTTGTAATAACCGTGAAAATAGGTGAACGTTGTACTAAACGCTCGATATTATCATTTTAGCAAAATAATATATTTTCAAACAGTTACTATTAAATAATTGTGAAATATTTCGTCAATTTTGAGTACAACCGTACAACTCTTCAATATCCGATAACAATCTAATTGTTAAAGCATTATTGCATTCCAATACTCTATGTACTTTTTAAAAAAAATATGCGCGTGATTTCATGTACCTACATGATATTTTTCTTGGAAGGGAACCGACTTTGGTTTTGCGTTTTTATGTGCTGACTGAATCTACAGTTATTTCAAACTGTTTTCTGTAAAAATTAGCTCATAAAACAAAAAGTTTGTGTCCTTAACAATTACCAACGTGATTTTTATTTTTTTATAATTATTGTTATAAATAAATGATTAATTATTTCTAACGAGCCGCCACTGCTCACTGCTTTATCGTTATATCGCACTACTGGAATGGAAACTAGTTGGTTCATTGGTTCATTCGGTGAATGGGATTTCTTTCAACCGGTCTTGTGTTTTCTGTGCGTTAAGGAAAATTCACAATAAAAAACTGATTATAACATTGCGCCATGTGATGAAAGTGAATGTGTTTGTTGTGGAACCTTTTAAATTTATTGCGAGATTTATTGCTGTTTTTATTGATGAACTTTGAAATTCTAGACCTTGATTATAAATAGGACACAGGTATGTAAATTTACCGGACGCATCTTTAATAAAATTTAATAATAAATTCAGTTGTCATTTACAAAATTATTAATGTACAAAAACATGAATTGGAAGCCTTGAACTTTTGTCTTTTTAAATATATTCAAGATGTGATATAAGATTATCTTTTACAATGCGGAACCACGAATTTTTCAGTGATTTTGCAAAAAATCGATAGTAGGTACTCATCCATTTCGAAGATTATCCTTCAACCCCATTCTAATGAAAGTTACAACCCCCAATTTTTTTTAAATGGGTGGTACCAATAGGTATGTAATATATCGTTTAAAGGGTCTCTTCTTTCTCTATTCAAAAATGTTATTAAATAGGAAAACTCTGGATATAAAAGAAGAAGGAAAACGTTAATTGTCCTTATAAACTAGTTGACAAACTTTCCACATTATGTGGTTGAAATTGCATTATAAAAAAAATATTTTAATAATAATACTTTTTAATAAAGCAAATATTTCAATACACAAATTAGTTGTATCAAGATTGATCCTTTTTAATATCATCTACAATGTAAGAGTTTTTTAATTCGGGTCCCAAAATAATTAATCATTTAGAACCGGACTAGATGAAATCCGTATTATTATAATAGGACTGACATTGTAAATTGTAATTGTTGTTGAAACTAAAAAACTTATTATTATTCTCCTGAAATTATATGTTAGACTGTGGTAACCTTGTTTATTTCGGTACTATTGTGACCTGGTCTTATTGGAATACGATACAACTGATTTTACAATAAGCCTATGCTAAAATGTATGAAAATCGTGTAATCCATTTCAGAGATATTGAGGCGTTCCATATCTTAAGCTCACTCTGTTTATTATTTTCTGCTCATTTTTTTCCACCCATTGACTGGGTTTGTATGCCAATACTCAAGTGGGAATATTCATGTTTTTATACGACATTTTCAAGGTCACTAAAATTGTTAATCCCCAGTATTTTCTATTATACAGTGTGTAAAAGCCAAATGGAATAAATTCATTATTTCGGTTACTGTACATATTTATAAAAAATCCCGAAACACGTCAAATTTAAATTATAACTTGACATTCTTTAACGTGAAAATGCAACCCCTACCTTCAACCCCCTTAGAATGACAGGTACAACCCCCAATTTTTTAAATGGGAAGTATAGGCTTGTGATATATCATTTGAAAGGTCTCTTCATTCTCTATTCAAAAATGTTATTGTTTTTAAATTTAATGCAAAAATTAACATAAAAAAAATTAATATCATGTTGTTACCGAAATTCGCTAAAATATACTCGGAACTTATTACAATATTACTTAAAACTTATTTCCCGTTTAGGTCTTGATAATGAGAAAGTGAACAAAAACCGTAGCAATGTGGTTTTTAGATGGTAACCATTAAAAAACTTTAAAGAATTTCCGTGGCAACGCTATTTTAACAAGCAGTAGTAAATTGTTTTATTTAAGTTGTCATTGTTGTAATTTAAGTATAAAGTTTGTTCAATTCAATTCTGAAAAATGGTTAGATTAACGGAAATGCATAAAATAACAGTTTTACAAATGATTGGTTACGGAGATAACATCCGAACACAACAGGAAGTAACTCGCCTATTTCATGAGAAATTTCCTAATTTACCGCCTATATCCCAAGGAACAATAAGTAAAATAGAAAAGCAGTTTCGCGAGTTTGGTCATGTAAGGCAGATAAAAAAAGCAGCTGCTAATGCACTGAGTGATGAACTCAAATTAGATGTGTTGCTTGAGTTTCAGGAAAACCCACATACATCGAGTAGACAGGCATCCACTACATTCAATGCTAGCCATACATCGATAGCAAACATATTAAAAGAAAATAAATTGCATCCGTATAAGATGATACCTACTCAGGAGCTCATGGAAGACGATTTTGATAGGAGAACTTTTTTTTGTGAGCAAATGATGGACATGTTGGATAACAATATTATCCAATTAGAAGACGTTATGTTTTCTGATGAGTGTACTTTTTCACTTAACGGTCATGCTAATCGGCAAAATTGCCGCTACTGGTCCACGGAAAATCCTCACTGGATGAGAGAAGAACACACTCAATACCCTCAAAAGGTTAATGTTTGGGCAGGGATTGTAGGGAACAATATAATTGGTCCCTTTTTTATTGAGGGCAACTTGAATGGCAACAATTATTTGGCACTACTTCAAAATGATGTCATTCCAACGTTGGCAAATTTATATCCTGATCCAGGTAATCCTCAAGTTCCAGCGAATACGATATGGTTTCAGCAGGATGGAGCACCACCACATTACCAACTTAATGTCCGGCAGTACCTCGATACAATATTTCCCAATCGGTGGATAGGGAGGCGAGGATCGATTGAATGGCCAGCGCGATCACCTGATCTTACATTATTAGATTTCTTTTTATGGGGATATGTGAAGAGCCATGTGTACAAAACTAAACCTTCTGATTTAAATGACTTAAAAGAACGAATAACGCTTGCGATTAGGTCGATCACGCCTGATATGTTAAATAATGTTAGAAGACAGTTTTATTTGAGATTAGGATGTTGCCAAGACGTTCGCGGAGAACATTTTGAACATCTACTTCATTAACATTCATAGTTCTTTTTCGTGTTCTACATTTTATTACGTTTTGCATTACATTTTAGTTTTTGATTGTATTGTAGCGAATTTCGGTAACAACATGATATTAATTTTTTTTATGTTAATTTTTGCATTAAATTTAAAAACAATAACATTTTTGAATAGAGAATGAAGAGACCTTTCAAATGATATATCACAAGCCTATACTTCCCATTTAAAAAATTGGGGGTTGTATCTGTCATTCTAAGGGGGTTGAAGGTAGGGGTTGCATTTTCACGTTAAAGAATGTCAAGTTATAATTTAAATTTGACGTGTTTCGGGACTTTTTATAAATATGTACAGTAACCGAAATAATGAATTTATTCCATTTGGCTTTTACACACTGTATAAGAATTTTATACTTTTCTACTATTAAATTTAACATCGATAAGTGAAAAAATAATAGTACAAAATTACTATTCTGTCTGCAGTAATCTTGCAAGTAAACAATTAAACCCTCTATTAAACCTGATAGATTAAAATGATTATTTTTAAGCATAGAATAGAATTTTCTATGTAAGTATTTTAAATGAAGGCAGATTATACAACAAAATCATTGTAAGTAAGATTATATTTTGTTATTAAAAAATAATTAAATCTTAACCAGGAAATACTGTTTGAATACAATTAAGTAAGCTTTGTATTTCTTAGATATTAGTTTCCTTTTACATGATTTAACTCTGGATGTCTCCAATATAGTTATATTGGTTTGTCTCCTCATCATCTATCTTAACTGTTAAGCATTTTACTCCTTGCACAGTCTTTTAGAGGCGTCAACTTTAAACTTGTAACAATTTTTTGTCTTTATTATTTTATCAAAAAACTTCCATTCTTCAATACATCATGATTATTATAATTTTAATTTCCAATTATTAAAAATGTAATTTTGCAAGTAATATGGTTTACAATGAATTTTTTGTTTCATTTTTAAAAACATGGTGTCTATAGTGTGCATGCTGTAATTATTAATTGTTATTAGAATTAATAAAATCCCAGCATTTGACAAGGCGATGAAATGATGCAACTAATCATCTCAAGTCAAACTTAATCAACAAAAGCTTCTCATAACATACAAACCAATTATTTCAGGAAAGTAGACATGATGAGTATTTAATGGAAAATACATTGTCTAATATGTTGAAGGACAAATATATTTCTCGTCATAATCCTTATACAGATTGTGAGAAAACTTGATTGAGCATAGGATTTACACAAGTAAACTTTTATTTGTTTGTAGAGGTTCATTATAAGTATTATTGACCTTTGAAAAATGAATAAGATCATCACGAATGGAAATAATATAATAGAGTTCAGTTCAAGCAAAAATTTGGTCAAATTACAATCTGAGCTAAATAAAATCTGGTTTCATTTTAACGAATAAATTTTAAAACAATGATTGAAAAAAATTGGGAATACCTTTTACAGACATTTGGCAACACAACCTATAAAAATAAGAAGGACTTTGAACACATGCCCACCTGTTTTAATAGAGGGTACTGGGCAAACAATTCCACTCTGACTTTCCTCTATTCTTGTTGTACTTGTGTAAATTATATGCCCAATTAAGCTTATTCACAATCTGTACATAAAATGGATATCAATGTAAATCACTTATTACAAATTTTAAATTCATATTTAAACTTTTAAACGTTAAATAACTGATTGGTAGGCAAAGAATGATTAATTAAGTTTTTGAAGGTTGACAAATAATTCTCTCCTCAAAATGTCAGTTTATTATTTTAACATACCTACCAAATATTTTCTATCATTTTTCAGTGATATTCAAATATAATTAGGATTCAATAAATTCAAATCTCAACCTCCATTTCCTGCACACAAAGCTAGTAGACTCTGTTTCACAAAAGAAGAACCCACTAGTAGAGTTTATCATCATCAATATTGATGTTCATACAACTGCAACTTCTAGACTTAGGGGGTTCTTCTTATGTGAAACGAAGTCTAAGCAAAATCAATAACTTAACTTCAAAGTTCAATAAAAGGAATTCCAGCACTTCAGTTCAACCTTTACATCTACTGACACATGTTTTATTTAGAAAACATATATTTTAACATATAGGTTAAGAACTGAAAAGAAAATTTGCCAACTATCTGATAGTTACTATCAATATTCATGTTGTCATTCCAAATGTTATTGATCTGTTAAAATTTTTTAGTTCTTTTTCAAATTCTTGTACCTATGATTCTGTCTTTTATAAGATACAAATTTAAATAAGTACTTCGAGGTGCTTACCTGGTGAAGGTTTAACCAGTTTAGAAGGATAATTTTTTTGTTCAAATAATTTGTTTATACCATCTTCTTCCGTTTCTTTCTAAAAATATAGATATTAGCAGTAGTTAATTAATCAGTTTGGTTTACTTACCCTTATTAGAAGGTTTTTTTCTACGATAGTGGAGTCAACATCTAGAAACACAGATTTTGAATTTTGAGACATACCTATCAGGATTTTCAATAGCTATTATAGAGAATCTTGAAAATAAATTGTCCAATTTATAATTAATTGTTTCTCTCCTTGTTTATATATAAATAAATCAAATGTTCATTAATAACAATAGGTGAATATATAAAATTGCACGAGTATTCACTTTATTTTACTATCTCTCATAACCAAAACAACACAATCACATGATAAACTGATAACAAATTATAAAAAAAGTAGAAAGTATGATTACCAAATTTGACACTGACTCACTGACAGCCAGCTACAATCTTCTTTTTTATAAAATAGTATGCTGCCGTGTTGCCATGCCATCAAAATATCATAAGAAACTTTACCTTCTTTATAGAGGCAGTTAAATAATCCAATGAATTATATGTTATATAAAATCTAAAATCTTCACTCATTATTAGTGATACGTGGTATAGTGGACGTAATATTTTTAATGCAGCTATCTAATCGTATATCCCCTTTAAGTTATATTGCGGACTATGACGGTATCGGATCGAATTACCGTCGAACAAAGAGCCGACAACTTTAAGTTCGCACAATATCTATTACGGCAAGTATCAATGGCAAGTATACTTACTGCATTGTGAATGGTGAATTAAATTAATTCTACCCAAAGTAAGAAAATGTTAAAGGAGATGGCAACACTACAATTTGCTCTCTTTGTTTCCCTCCTTTATCTATGCTGTTATCCCATGGCCATCTATAACACTGTGTTCTAGGTGGCCATGGCTATCCATAGAGAAATAATTTATTACTCTATGGATTCTCAGTTGTGTTCCGTCAGAGACAACCCTGTCTCTGTTACAAGCACAGAGTACAATGGTGTACTCTGTGGTTACAAGTTACATTACAAGGTTACAGATGTCAGTTGTTCGTAGTGTTTAGAATAAAATAATGATTGATTCTACAATTTTTACAGTTATGGCTGATAATTGAAACAACATTTTTTCCTGGCATTGCAGAACAGTTATTATTCGTCTTATTTCTTTCATTAACAAGATTTATCGCGAATTCATTAGAATCGCTGAAGGGTAGCCTCTGACCCGTTTTAAGAGTGTTCTCTGGAACCTTTTAAATTCCGGTGAGTATAGTTAAAGTTTAAATAATCTTCTTTATACCATGGATGAAATGGTTGGTATCTATATGGTTTGGATTATTAAACCAAACGGACATTGGAGTGTTTCGAATTTTAGAACAGTATTAATTTGAATTAGGTAGTGATAACTTTGAAGGTTATACATAACAAACTGTGCCACTTTTAATCAATAAAAGTAATAACACAAATATTTATCACAGAAATTAAACCTTGCTCTCGTCGGTTATATCATTTCTGTGTATGAATACAAAATGATTAAATATTAAAAACATATTATTTCAATAAACCTACATACTTGTCTGCAGATAAATGATACACAAAAATGTATTTTCATAGATTTTTGTAATGAATAAAGTGTATAACCGAATGAAAAAAAAATGGAAAAGCTCTGAAATTCCGGTTTCAATGTTTAATGGAAATTCAGTTGTACATGTACTGTTGGATATGTTTAAATCTATTTTTCAGCTGAATATAAAATACATATATTTGCTTATTTTCATATACTAATTTTTTGTTAACAAATTAGGATTCCTACTGTTACCTAACTCAAGTATCTATATGTCATCAATGAAAAAATCACATAAATTGAATTTATTATATAACAAGTAAGTAATTATAGTAATATATTCAAGAGATTATTTCTGATAGCCATAATTAATCTTTTAACTTATGTACCCACATGAACATATTAGGTAGGTATTGTTGCCATTTTAATAACTTTATACTTTGCTATTTGTATTGCTGTGTGTATTTAACTTACATTAAAATGTTGATATACCTATTTGAATTTGGAAAGTAATTTATGCAGAGTGGTTAAGCTCCATGATCTGGTAAAAAATTCCATCACCTCAATGCAAAAAAAAGTTATAAAATCATCTATCTTTAGAATTAAAAGTGACAAATACATACGGTCCCGAAGATTGGTAAAGATTTTTCTCAGCATTTTTTCTTGAAAAACCTATTTTCTCAATGGTAGAATTTCACATTTACATCATTAAACATTTGGTATAATGCACAGTATTATAATATACCTAATAGACTTTGTATATTTCTTAATAAGTAATAATAATAATAAATGTCATTTATTGGTACAACCAAATAGCCTTTGAACGAGGTCCTTCAGCCAGTATTATTTACATTATTCACTATAATATACTTAATAGTAATAAAAGTAATATTTTGTGTATATAAAAAAAATTAATTGGAAAATATTAAAAAATAAAAAGTTAAAAGTTATTGCTAGAATTTTCACTTCATTATTTTCATTTTCCTTCAGTGACTATTTACCACTTCCCAAACTTATGAGGATATTTTCGTTTCAACTGTTGTGTGTGATCTCATTCTATGCATAGTGTGTCCATTATTTCTTTATTATGTGTCCGCTTAAAGAATGTTTGGGACAGAGCTGTCATCCTACCCTTCAGTGGCTGTACCTCTGTGGTTTGGTATAGAAGTTTGTTTGATGGAGTGTGGAGAGAGTTTGATGGATGTTTCATTTTTATGATGGCTCTTAAAGTTGTCTCTGCTGTCTGTAGTGATTTCCATATGGGTTTTTCTGGTTGTTTGGTATACTATATGGCCATACTCCAGTATCGGTCAACAGATACTTTTGTATATGTGTGCTGCAGTTTTCTTACATATGCCCATGTTTTGATATGTTATGCTTCGAAACTGTTTTCCTCGGCTAATACATTTTTTCTTTGCTATCTCCACGTTTTTGTTGAAGTTAAGTTTATTGTCGATAGTCATACGAAGGTACTTTATAATTGATGTGCATGGAATTATGTTGTTGTTAATATAAATAGATGGTGTTTTGGGTGTTGGTGTATGATTGAAGATTATTAATTGAGATTTCAAAGGGTTAGGCTTCATTCTCCACATGTTGAACCATTTCTCTGTTCTGTTCATTAATGTTTGCAGTTCATTCAATGTTTTTTTTGATGCTGTTATTATGACTAATTAAAGCGGTGTATATTTTTTATGTGTTAATATATTCAACATTTTTTCAAAATTCTGGTATTGATTTAATTTTATTTCACATATCTCAAGTTGTATGACTTAGTCCATTAAATTGTAGATTTTTCACGACAATAAATGGATTATATTTCCCTCTCTCTCGGTACGTAGATTAAGTTTTCAGTTTATAATATTCATTAAAGTATTTAATAGTATTTACAAGCATTTCCAGTAAAATTCTTCTCCGATCTTATTTATGTACATTTGCACTATTCAACTTTCATCCAAGATACATTTTTTTCTTACAGGTATAAAAACCATTTATCCACCTTATTGAAATTCAGTACTTAATTGTGTAATATGGTGGAAACAACTACACTAATTACTGATCTAATTGAAGATATTAACAATGAAACTCAAACTTACAACAATAGCCAAGTACCAGAAGAAGAAGAAGCCTTTTTAAATTTAAATAACTTTTGTGGCTCTCGTTTTTGGGTAAGTATTTTGTTTCTGAGATAATTTGCTCAAAGTCACTTGAAAAGTTATTTATCTATGATACTGCTTTGTATCAAAAACCGTGGTTGATGAGTTTCAAACTTCCCAATATACCAGTTCACAGAACAGACACACTAACAAATTTGTTATTAATAGGAATTTAACCAGAATACTTTATTTTCTAATTTTTGTGAGATTTGATTATTTTTGTTTAAAAATAATGTGTTAATCAATTTTGTGGTTTTGCATATTCGAGTGTATCTACTAACAGCAATTCCAACAATGAATCATAAGTAAACCTGGATAAATACATGGTATTATCCTGATAGCAGTCCACAGATATTCTTGTGAGCTGTAACCTTGAGAGGGTCTGTCCAAACACAAATGCAATATCTACATAGTAGAAATTTGCTAGTGATAATACTTCTGTGCTGTTACTTAGTATGAGGAGTAGTGCATTTCTATACATGTATTTTGTCAGTAAGATTTACACATTTTATGATTGTAACTAATCAATATAAGGAAATTGGATCAAAGAATCTGCATATAGATTATTTTTTTAACATATGTTTATTTATGAGGATATCTGAAAATAATACATTCCAATGGCTGCTCTTTCTTTTTAAAATGTATACTCACATCAGTAGGTACTGATACAACCCAAATTTCATGACTTTTTAAAATCATTCAAAGATGTTTCTTTCTACTCTACTATAAGGCCCAGAAAAGTGAAAGGAAACCTGAATGGTGATATTTGTTTTAAATTGAGGTTTCCGAGAGATGGACTGAATTACCACAAAGGAAAAAATATTTGATAAGTACTGTGTAGTATTTAATTTACATATCCAATTACAGAAAATGATAAGAGTGCAATAGGAATCTCGAAAATTACAACTCAATGAAACAAAACAATAATTTAAATAGATTATAATGTAAATCGTCATAACTTGACTTGAACGATTTTGTTGCATTTTTTTACAAAACAAATGGGAAAATTAATGTAATCATTAATTGGAAAGCTGTAGTCTCCTTTCTTTAATTGCTTTGAATATATCCTCCAACTTTTTGTTCCTATATTATGTTATGTAGATATGGTCGAATCGAATAAAGTGGAAACTAAGCTCGCCACCTGACGGAGAAAATAAAAACTAACAAGCTTATTAGTTGTCTTCTGGTTATTGATACAATAATTAACAGTTATTTAACCAAGTGTATTAATTAAGGCTATTAGCAATCGAGATTTTCAATGGCAAGTTACAAACATGTTGAATTATTTTTCCTCAATATTTAATAACTAAGAATATTCAATTCTTTCATGAGTACCTACTGTCTGTCAAAAATAAATCATGACATTGAAATGTCACAGAAAAGGTCGCCGGTTTTAAGGTCATTGTTTCCGTTTGTTTTGACGCTATTAACTATTATAGTCACAGATTACCCATGATTATAGATTTATAGAATAACAAGAGGACCCGACAGACGTTGTCCTGGAGTGCGTTCATAAACGTTACAGAGTGCACATTTCCCACACTTTTTTGACAATCATCGTTCATAAATGAAATTTTTGTTACTCTGAGACTACTTTTCTAGCGTTCATAAATATACTTTGACATTTCCAATGTGCACAATTCTAGACAGCGGTATGGAGCGCGGTAATATTTTATCAAGTTCGCGCTCTTCAAAAATGTGAAATAAGACGTAGTTTTTGTAACCGGTTACCTAGAAACAAGAAAGTACAAATACAAAATTTTTAATTGAACTCAAGATTAATTCCATAATATAGATCAATACATTCAATTTTTCAATAGTTATCATAATGTTTTGTTGGAATTGCTTATGTGTAAACCGTCCCAATACAATCTCCACATAATTTTCTATTCGTTGTAGCGCACCTTTTTTTTTCAAGAGAAACTATTTGAATTTCTTTTTCGTCGTCAATACCATCAAATAAATGGTATTTTGCACCTAATCCAGTTGCCAATGCTACAAATTTACTTTGGTTTTGGTTCACCATAGACGATATAAAAGCACAGAGGAAAATGAAATAACATAAACAAAGTTGTGGAGACGAACAACAACAACGAAACTAACAAATTCCATGACTCGACGAGATGTCTGATTCATTAATTAAAATTTGACAGTTATGTTACCATAATGCGTTCATAAATCACGGATCACAATGTGCTCCATTTCAAATGTCAACCAATTCCATTACAAAGTAAAGTGTTTTTTTTTTCCATTTTGGGAGCCGTTCAGATGCCGGGAGCACTGCAGCCTATTGGCTTATTGTACTCTGCTCCCATATTTAGTCCACCCATCCAGTTATCCCCGTACCTTCGAGTAGACGGTATAGGTCCATTGGATGTGTGCCATATACTTCAGGTGGCACATTGGCCTCTCCGAAGATTGCCCGTCTCCTCGAGTGCAGTGCCTCACAGTCAGACAAGATATGGGTCACGGTCTCGATCTCCATGCCACATAGTCTGCAGCTGAGGTCCCCGTTATATAACCCTATTTTATGCAGGTGATCTTTTAACGGGGTATGACCCGTTAGATAACCTGTAATAATTCTTAGCTTATTTCCTGCTGATATTCAGTAGTTCTTTGGCCCGTTTTGCACATGTGTCACCTATGAAGGTTTTGCTGTGTACCTGTTTCGGAGTGTTCCTCCAATGAAGTCTATGTTGGCTTTGTACCCATTTTTGTATTTGCGCTCGGACTACCTTTTTTGTGGTCCCAAGAGCTGGTTCTGGTCCAACATATGCTGTTGCTGAACCTCTTTTTGCGAGTTCATCAGCTTGTTCATTTCCAGAAATACCATTATGTCCCGGCACCCACACCAATCTTACTTTAATGTAGTCTGCTAGTTCATTTAGTTCTTTCTGACATTCTTCTACTAGTCTGGATGTTACCTTGTGGATATTTAAAGCCCCAAGGACTGCCTGGTTATCAGTTAGTATGTTTATCCTATGAGTGTCAGTCCTATATTTGTTAATTCTGACACATTCTAGGATGGCATAGATCTCTGCCTGAAATACAGAGGTATGTTTGCCTAGTGAGAAAGAGCCTTTTGTGTTTCTCTTTTCACTGTACACTCCTGCTCCTGTTCCTTCCCCTGTCTGTGATCCGTCTGTGTACCAGGTCTCTCCTCGGGGAAATTTCAGTCTGCTTGGGTCTTGCCAGTCCTTTCTGTGAGGTATTTCTACCTCATATTTAGGGCTTGGGAGAAGTTTAGTGGCCATATAGTCTGTTTTCATATCTAAAATGGCTTCACTTATGATGTCTTTAACAGATGTGTGTCCTGATCTAACTATTTTGTTGCTCAGATTATCTTGCTGCCTAAATAGTCCCATCCTTGCTTCCCCCATTATCACGAGGTGTAGTGGAGGAAGGTCGAATAAGGCTTCTAGTGCTGCCGTTGGCGTGCTTCTCATGCATCCTGCAATGCTGAGACATGCAAGTCTTTGCACCTTGCCTAGTCTCGTCATTGCATTCTTTTGTGTCGTCTTTGTCCACCAGACCAAAGACGCATATGTTATTATGGGTTTAACCACTACACTGTATATCCAGTGTATCATTCGCGGACTCAACCCCCATGTTTTCCCACAAGTTCGTTTTGCCATCATTAGTGTGGTTTCCGATCTTGCTGCAACTTTTTCCATTTGTTTGTACCATGTTAATCTCGAGTCAATAATCACCCCGAGATATTTAACATCCATAACCATTGGAATTTCCGTACCTTGAAGGTATAGTGGTCCCAAACCTGCCAAGTCCCTTCTCTTGGTGTAGGGTACTAAGTTTGAGTAAAGTAAAGTGTTACTTTGTACATTCGTTTATGAACGCACCCCTGTGCTAACTTCTTGTATCAGAAGCCGGTCCTGTCGCTAAACTATTTTAGCGTTAGTTTACGGCACTGCAAAATAAAACATTTGTTATTATTACTTATGAGTTAAATTAAAAAAAAATTATCAACTACTTCATACTAAAAACACTTTTTATCAGTATAATACTCGGTATAATAACATAATTGGTATATTTTATCTCGGATAAGTACATATGTCATTATGGATTTTCTACAAAGGGTTTTGGTGTACACTATACATTTTTGCATCGATTTTAATACAAATAAAGTGTTGTTATGTGTTGAACTGATCATGGTTTTTTTTGGAAAAAATAATAGTGGAATTGAGTACAATGTCAAGTTTTATATTAACGTTCCACTTTCTCATGGAAAAGGTAATAGGAAGTAGGGATTTCTCAACTTGCAATAATTAGTCATGAGTCTACTTTTAATATATTTTTGATTTAGTTAAACTTTTAATTTGATGTCCAAATTTGAATGTAGTATGGAATTAAAATGCAACTTTGAAATTGTTTTGTTAGTGTCTCTTTATTCTGTAAATCAACTTGCAAACAAATAAGAAAAGTTTCTTTAACTGGAACGAATTTAAACTGACAATTTTAATATGATATAGAGTTTGGTCTATAAGTAACACTCTAAAACGTTAATCCTAATTGGATGGTTTGATAAAAAAAATTTTATATCTCTCTATTTTTGTTTCAGGATCAAAATTTAACATGGAACACAGAAGACCCAGAATTTACGCCATGTTTTGAAAAGACCGTGTTGGTATGGATCCCATGTTTGTTCCTGTGGGCTTTTGCGTTTCTAGAAGTATTTTATATATACAACAGCAAACGTCGGAATATACCATGGAATTGGTTGAACTTATTAAAATTAGGAGTCACAGCAACTTTAATAGTTTTAACTGTTAGTGATATAGTAACGTCATATAAAACAGCCGCTTCGAAAGAGAGTTTTGTAAATGACGTTGATATCTACTCTCCCTTATTGAAAATATTCACATTTGTAAGTATATTTCGATATATTCTTACCATTTCATCAACAATCTGCGTAATTTGAAATGTTTTTCTTTCAATTAGTTCAAAACGAAATGAAAATAAATTATAATAACTCAATCATTTAATTTGGTTGAATTACATAAAATTATGTTGAAAATGCCAAACTTAATGATAGAGCAAATATTGCTGTTTAAGTAAAATTATTTTCATTTTTAGATTCTTTCTGGAATTTTTGTTATATTTAACAGAAAATATGGTTTGCAAACGTCAGGGCTGTTATTCTTTTTTTGGTTTTTCCTTGCATTATTTGGAATACCCCAATTTAGAAGCGAAATCCGGAGAGGGATGAATAATGACATACAGCCAGATTATCATTATTTCTATATTAGTTACTTAATATATTATCCTTTGATAATTTTCATGTTTCTACTTAATTGCTTGGCTGACAGTGCGCCCTTGGAGAGGAAGTATCCGCTATCTCAGGTAAGTTCTCTGTAGTATTCATTCCAATATGTCTGGTGTCAAAGCTGTTGAACAGAAATAATTCTTTATTCTACGACCGTGCGTTTTAAACCATTTGCCCGCACGCATTTTAGTTTTGAAAGTGTCAAAACAACAACAAAGTAAAATTATGCAAATTTTGACTTTGTTAGATAGTTTTGTACTTCGGAAGCTGTAACTATTGTTACAACAGGTAAATACATATTTAAGAAATATATCAAATAAAATTATTTTATCCACAAATGACTTTAAACCGTTGCCGTCACCGTCATCGTCATCTTTATGCGACATGCAACCGATGCCATCCTCATCGATGTCATTTACTTACCTGTTAACACCAAATAACTCCACTGTACCGTCAATTTTAAGTAATTTACAGAATGCAACACATTGTGTTCTCAATATTAATATTCATGATAATTATTATAGTTTTCAGTTTAAGTTTTGTATATGTATGTTGAAACAAAATAATTTTTGAAAAATGGGTTTTTATACTTTTTTGTATATACGGCCGTAGAAAAAATAATGTTCCTAACTCATGCGTAAAGTGTCTTTCCCGCCCTTGATCGCTTGCCCGATTTCCGCTCCGCGTCCTTCGGGTCAACTGCAGTCGCGTGCGGGAAAGTATTACTTTCCGCACTTGTTAGGAAAATAACTATTTTCTCTTATTTTTTTCACCATAATGTTTTTATATTTTTTATTTCGACGTTTCTGTAGCGTTCCAGGGGTGGCATTCTGTTCACACTAGCGAGTAGTCTTGAATCGATCTTGTCGATATACACATTCCGTTGGTTGTTTTGTAGCGACAAATAGTTCTAATTTCTGATACCCATAAAGTGTCGCCTACGTATTTTCTATATTTCCTTGTCAAAATATCAATGTAAAATGTAAAATCAAGGCGACGTCGCTTAAATGCGATCGCTAGTTTTTTATGAACGGAATGTCAAGATTAATTAGTTATTGAATAATTTTTGGTCCCTATCTGACACATCGAAAAAAAATAGACAACTGGTTTGATTCCCAAAAAAATAAGACAAAAAAAGAATAAATAATGCCACGAGGAACATACTGAATATAAACAGAATTAACTTTGATAATATCCATTTTCATATAATTGCAACAAGTTTCTACCCATTTTTGTTTCTGTAATTGCGATGGGCATTGATTGAGTAATACATTCATTAGTTTTTTAATACTACTTTTAAAGTAGAAAATGAATTCTTCACCTCCAATTTTATTGGGACGTAAATTAATCATTCTGTATTTGCAGTTTACTCATTCTGTATCTCATATTTTTCTATTGCTTTAGTTGTAGGTTTTCAAAAATGTTTTTTTCATAGTTATCAAATAAAACTAGTGACAAAATTCACTTTTACATGGAGCCAGCTGGCATTTTTCATAATCAACATTGATTATTAAATTATCTAGTTGATTAAGGATTAATGTCTTGATATGAATGTAATTATATTTTGATCCTATCCTAATTCAAACAAAAAACGGTATTACTACTTAACTATAATAGTTAGACATATATTATATCCTCGTGGATTTATTTGTGGGTAAATATGTAATACATAATTGCAATATTTCCGTAGATGTTTGACAAAATGTTTAATCTGATGATTGGTTATTTGACTCCATTTTTGTATTTACCACTTAAGATTATTCTGCTACAAATATTTTTGTAACAGCAATTCACATTGTTTTACGAATTCTGTTCCAAAATTCTAGATAAGTAGCAAC
>CAJUYH010005591.1:0-22742 GCA_910591685.1 Galerucella tenella | reverse complement strand
TGATTAAAAAAAACGTGCCTATTGTATCGTGTGCACCAGAAAAATGTTATTCCTACAAATAATTACAATAAATAATGTTACTAGTTGCTGCAGTTAGTTTTTGTTTTATTTATCAATTTCAAAATGTAATAGTATTTCAACAACTTCTCGAATAGACCATAAATAGGTAATATATTTACACACTTTAATAAAGTATAGTTTTCTTGCATGAAATGGCTATTATTTACTCACCTTCGTGACCAACAGCTTGGCTGAAATATAGACCATTATACATTTATTGAGTACCTATAATAGTGCTTGATTAGGTTATCAAACTTCACGTTCATTTCATGGTTCATTCTATTAAAAAACAAGAAGTGTTTAAGAAAGTAGTCACTTACCAAGAAGTAACTAGTGGTTAAATAAAAGAATAAAATTTGCTTTCAATTTTGTTGTAGAATGTACAATCTACCTATTGTAATACATTTTTAACATGTCCATAGACCAGTTCCGATTTTTTTAATTTATATCTCAAACCATCGATTCCGCTCGTCGTCCCATTAGCCACTTCCAATTTTTTTTAATTGGCAGTGGCTAATGAGATGACGAGCGGAACTTGAGGGTAAAATAAGTATGTAATAAATTAAATGATAATCCATTAAGTTTGCTTCATTAACATTAACTCCCCAAAAATTCATAGGTTTGAATGAGATCGTTACACGCGAGATTTATCATATGAAGTGGAAGGGATTTTTATTTTAGGTTTTCGATATCGCTAATTTCAATGATAACAGGTTTTTTTTCCTGACCAGTGGTTAAATAGATAAGCCAATTTAAATTAAAATTATTATTGCTCAGAATTGAAAATAGATTTCATTTTTCAACATAGGTACTGAAAGATTTACATATGGAATATTTAATATGAATATTATTGAATGAAAGAATGGAAAAAATGTGAATTGCAGTCTTTACAATTCCTGGAAAATAGAGAACACATTTGCATGCTTCATCTTCCATATTTAGGTATGTATTACGTGGGAATACATATAAAATCTGTATTAAACATGTTAGTATTTGACGGATAATTCGACAACGTAGGCATTAATCTAAAACTATAGCTTACTTATCGAATAAGGATCAGGAACAAATCGAGTACATTAATTTCATGCTGAAACTCAATACCACAACTATTTAAGTAATCAGCTTACAGTTTCTCAACTAGCACCCACCTAATTTTACTGAAGAACGAATTTAACTTTCAGCATTTAATATAATTGAATAATAACTTGATAAATTAAAAAAATATTAGATAACATATGGATTTACAGCATGTAAAGGATAGATAGGTTCAGTGCAATTCCACGTACTTATCTGCTTACTCCACTTGTCGTACCAGCCTGTTTTCTTCAAGAGCTTTATCTTCCTACTTCTCAGAGCTAACTGACAAGCTCTCAGCCTAGAAGCCAAGTTTGGGTGACTATAAATGGTGAAAACTTAAAACCTGCCTCATTTAGACAGAGGAATCACTAAGTATCAGCAAAATACATAACCTTTTTTCGATACACATCGTTAGTATTTACCTAAGCAAAAACCTTGGCCCAAACACTCCAGCCTCTTAAAGGACAGGCACATTCAAACGTCAAAAATTACTCCAGTCTCTGAAAAAATACAAAATTTCACTTACCAATCAACTGATCACCATAGTCATCATATTTTTGTTTGCGGAAACATCAGCATTATTACACAAAAAATATCGAGCACCGCAAGATATTTGCCCACTTGATGATCTTCATTTTGGTCATCTGGTCTCATGGAGAGATAGTATTAGATTCGTTGCTAAATTATCCAAACGTTATTTTCAACATACAGTCTACGATAGAATTGGATATGGATTTATGTTTACCTTTACTTGATATCGTCATCACCAAAGACCCAACAAGGGGTATCGCCCACTCTGTATATAGAAAACCAATATACATAGATCGTTGTCTATGGCCAATTCACATCTTCATGATCTCTCCAACATAATTCAGTTGTTAACTCCCAGTGACATTAACAATTAACAAACCATCGTGCATTAACGTTTTCTAGTTCTTCTACACTAGGTTGGTGCGACATTTGAAGTTTGGAATGAACAAATCTCCTGGGTGTGGAAAGCTTAAAAAAAAGTTCTGGGCTTAATTTTCCACTTCCTCTAGGTCAAATAATGTATGAAGGGCGAAAAGGCGGCGGGAAGGTGGTTCTTAAACCCAAATCATTTTATTTATATTATATATATTATATTATATCTTCTGTATGTTCCTTGTGGTATATTATTCATTCTTTTTTTAATTTCTTGGGAAATTAAACCACAATATTTTTAAATTCTTTATTTTAACGTTTCGGTAGCGTTCCAGCTACCGTTGTCAAGAAAAAATAAGTAGAAATTAATTTTTATCCCTAACTGACACAGCAGAAAAAATTTGACAACTAGAAATAAAGAATTTAAAAATATTGTGGTTTAATTTCCCAAGAAATTAAAAAAAGAATGAATATTATATTATATTATATATTTAATTTATTTATTTTATTGGTAAATTAATTGAATTGTTAGATGCAATACCTAATATTCGCGACATTTTTAATCCAGTTGTCAGTTTGACGTTTAATTAATGTTTACGAAAAAGTAAACACCAAACTGAAAACACCACATGTAGGGTATTATCGCTGTAATACAGCGGTGATTGGATGAAATTTGACACATGACTTGAAATTAAGTAATTTGATTGGTTACTATATCCAGTAAAAAATTATCAGTAGTAATACCCCTAGGGTCTTGATAATACCGAGATAATTTTGTCATAGAGAATGCTGAAAGCGTGTTGCTTGATAATAGCCCAAGGTCGCAGGCCGAGGGCTATTATCTTTGAGCAGCACGCTTGAAGGATTCTCTACGACAAAATTTTTAGTATTTATCAAGACCCGAGGAGTATTCGATAAGATAATTTTTTACTTAGTGGATATCAAAAAATTTATTGTCAATCTGATGTTTAATAATTTTCAATACAAACTTTATTAGTTTTAATCAAATATTTATTTAAAACTACAGTTGTGAAAAGTATAATTGGTAAATTAATTGAATCGTTAGATGCAATACCAAATCTTCGCGACATTTTTAATCCAGTTGTCAGTTTGACGTTTATTTAATTTTTAATAAAAAATAAACACCAAACTGAAAACACCACATGTAGGGTATTATCGCTGTAATACAGCGGTGATTGGATGAAATTTGAGACATGACTTGAAATTAAGTAATTTGATTGGTTACCATATTCAGTAAAAAATTATCATTAATAATGGATCCTCTTCAATGACCAATAATGAGAAAAAAAATTTGAAACATAAAAATACGCTAGCCGCAAGTATTTTTTGTGAATATCACAATTGTAACTTTAACTATTTAGTTTATTTTCAGGCAAGATACTATGAAAAGCTGATTCATACTTAAAAGACTACAATCCTAGAAACAGTTTCCATCTTGGCAACATTTTGCCTGAGCCTGAACAAACGTTCGCAGCCCTAACTTTTTCTGAGGAAGGAAGAACAAGCAACGAAGAATAACATTTGCTAATACAAGAACCTGGGTCCAAATGTCTTGGCCATATTTCACCCCCTAGTGGAGTAGCGGAAAATGTCTTACAAGGTATGCTACATTATCTTCAATCTGCTTCTATTTCTACAGGTTTGTTGCATGCGGTTGGCTGTAAAGGGACGAATTGCAGCACAGGACATAAGGCAGGAATAATTACTCCAGAGACCACTGGATTGGATCTGCCAGTTTTATGCTAATGAACTCCCTTTAAAGCATTTAGTATATCATTGGATGGGACCGAAAGTGGTCATCGAGGCTTCCAAAGACCCATTGGAAATTCATTAGAGAATTGTGAGAAACTTCCCTTTGCCAACTTTGAACGAATCGAATCTTCACTCCTAGATATGCCCACTAACGATTTAACTTCGGATCAGAAGGATATGTACAATATATCTCAAGTAATCGTGAGTGGTTCTTGGACAGAAATCATGGCAAAGCGTGACCTTGTCAACTTCCTGTCATATAAATTTTGGTCGAAACGCAAAAAAAATGTTCTACACATTTCAACCTAAAAACCTAGTACACATCCTACTGGACGTGGAAATCTTCCCTACAAAGGAAGAACAAAGTTCAATGAGTCTTCGTTGTCCTCGTCAGAGACAATTTCTTTTGCAGCTGTATGTTTTTCAAATCACAGATCAAGAGAAAATCCGCTCAGAGCTCAGCACACATAATCCTTAGCTAAGCTGATATATTTGGTTTTGAAAATAAATAAAACATTTCTCAGTATCAGTTTAGAAGCAATTTGTTGAGTTCTACAGTAATTGAAATTGAATTTTAAGAAAATTCATTATTATTGTTATTCAAAACGTTTTTACATCTTCAGTATTGAGATGAAATCCTGATAATATGAATAAAAGAATAAAATTTGCTTTAAATTTTGTTTGATTTATTAAAATAGATATGTTAGTCTACTTTCTAGAATAAATTGAATGAAAAATAAACACGATGTATAATATAGAAGATCCAATGTACAGCTTACCATAAAAATTATATAAATTAATTAGTATACCTACCAATATACCATCATTTAGAATAAAATCAATCAGAAGCGCATCAATTTATAAAAAACAATCCATCCACTGAAGCCCATTTCGTAAATACAACAAAATCGCGACCTAGCCCACTCTTTACATATAAACACTCGTTCGGATTGCCGTATCTCTTCCCTCATTCTCCATCTCCTCTTCTCCATTCAATTCCTTTCCAACCCTGATCCGGCTCTGCTTGGGGTGTGTTTTGGAAGGGTGATCGAGTCTCAGTAGCTCGAACCCGGACAGTCCACGCCTATGGGTCCAGCTGCATCTTGCAGAAAACCCCAAGAGTTAGTGACATGTTTAGTGAAATAGTGCGAAGTGATGTTAGAAGATGAGTGGAAAGAAACTCAACGTGTGAGGTGAGTTCTTATCTTTTCCACAAGCTTTTCATAATAATTTTAACGAAATATCGACTGGCGGGAGAGCAACGTAAACGCATGTTTTCGGGATGCTGGGCATTTGACCTGGGTTTGAAATGATTCAGCTAGAGAGATATTATAGGTGATTTGTGAAACGTTTCAAATTTAAAATTGTTTGGCTGGATCGTAGATTATAAAATATATATTGTAAAATTCTCAACTTGTAAATGAAATTTCATTTCCGGCTGGCTACAGTATCAAAATAATGTGGAAATACGCTGTTAATTGTAAGATACCTGAGACAATTTGAACTGCACAATGCATTATTGAATGTCTTAAAGTGTATTGAGCTAATGTACTTGTTTCTATATTAATTTGGATATATGAATAATTATTTTTATAAAAGTGAGGTTTTAAAAAATTGCATTTGAAGTTAAGTTAAACAAATTAATATAATCGCGAAAACATTGATGGTTTATATTGTTTGGTACTTATTATTAAGTTGTTTATTATTATTTTTGTGTGACAAGCTAGCCTATAATGAAGTATTGTCTGGCTTGCAAGTACTAATATTTTAAAAATATCATTTTGTTTAATAACATTCAATTACTGCCTCTCAATGTTTTCACTATTAAATACAACAGTGGACTATGTTATTATTTTAGTAAAAATTGTAGTAATATTATATTAGACTACTCAAGTAAAAAATTGAAAAATCGCTCAACCATACAACATTGCAATAACGAGAGTTATTGAACAATGATTTTCAATATACCTAATTTTACACCTTATTTGATGCTTCTATATTGCTTCGGAATAAAAATAAATGTTATACTACCTCTGCTGAAAATGATAGGTCAGATGTATTATTAAAATTCAAAATTAATTGCTGTAAAACTAAATCGCTTTGTGTTTGATGTATTATTTGGTTTGTACTGTAGTGTAGAGACCTCGGTAGAGACTCAGTCACTCACCTTAGAAATTGTGCTAAATATCATTCAATGATTGCTCTCCATGAGAGAATTTTGTTCCACTCCGAACTGTTTCAATTATTAATGGAAAATCTTACCATGAACTTTAAATTTAATCCGAATCAGAATCTATCGAGGGTTGTACGCGTAAATCATCATTAGAGGAGCTTGTGGAATCCGAAAAATTGTCCATTCGTTTATATTAGTTTATCCTTATAGTTTTTGACATGTTCGTATATCTTTCGATTTAGTATATTACCTTTATAGATAGGAAGAGTATACAAAAATATACCACAATAAGCAAAACAGAATTAGCTAAGCCTATACAAGGCAAACTCAGTGACTAGACGAGGACAATATCCACTTAATGTAGATTAGGTCATCGTCCATCCTGTCCTTCCCAGGAAGGTGGACAGATCACTAGGAGACATCTCCATCCACAGTAATTCAGAATCATAGGCACCTAGGAGATTACTGCATAGAATAGGAATATTCACCTCAAAGTCTGTACAGAAAGTACGAGGAGTAATAAATCATTCATTTAAGTAGATTTCATAGACGTACCAAAATATATTTTAAGAGGGTATACCGTAAGGTACATTTTGTATTGAACGAATGAGTTGCAGCTATGCTAAAGAAAATACGATTTAGGTCAGAGGTAACGGGATGTACTAATTTTAATAAAAAAAAGTGATAGAGGTACATAAATTTTAGTAAATTTGATAAAGAAAGGCAACACAGTTTATTCATAATAGAAAACAAACCAATCTGTAACAATAATTATTTTATTTATTTTTGTATATATGTGTGTATAAATGCTGGATATACAGTTTCCAAATCTTGGCAAGATGAAAACATTAAAAGCGGAAGGCAGGCATTCGTGGAAGGTTTGTCGTTAGGTTTGCAGCCACCATCTGGAAAAGGAAAAAGACTTATCATTGTCCATGTTGGAAGTTCTGAAGGTTTTGTTGATGGTGGATTATTAACTTTTATTTCAAAACGCACGGGGGACTATCACGAAGATATGAATGGGGATGTCTTCGAGGAATGGTTTGTTCAAATGTTGGATCTGATTCCAAAAGGGGCTGTTATTGTTATGGACAACGCAAGTTACCATTCACGGTTACGAGAAGCATTGCCCACAAGTCGTTGGCGTAAAGCAGAGCTTTTGGAGTGGCTTATTTCGAAAAATATTAAGTTTCCAAAAGATCCACTAAGGAAAGAACTTTACAGAATTGCAAAAATGAACAAGAATAAATACAAAACCTACATTGTAGAAGAAATGGCTTCTTCTCGTGGTATATCAGTTCTTCGACTTCCCCCTTATCATTGTGAACTTAATCCCATAGAATTAATATGGGCTCAGGTAAAGGGGGAAGTTGGAAAAAAAATACTACTTTTAAAATAAACGATGTTGTGAAATTGTTTGAGAGTGCTGTAAGTCATGTTAGTAAGGAAAATTGGACAAACTGTATCGAGCATGTTATCAAAGTAGAGGCAAATATGTGGAAAATTGACAATATTTGTGATGATTTAATCGACCCTATTATTATTAATGTCAACAACGATTCTTCCTCTTCCGAGTCGGGTATAGAATAAAATGTAAGTAATAAATGTATTCCAATAATTATTTCTTTTCATTTTTTATTATATTATAATTTTAAACGTATTTTTTTCCCAAAACACACCACTGCATTGCGTTATTGCTTATCTGCTAATCCTTTAACAATGAAGAAACCCTAAACTTTGCTACAACTGAAACAAATACGGGGTCGATCTACCTGGTTTTTAGATTTACGGAAGAAATGTAATTTAAAGTAAGAGATTTATCAAAAAATTCATGGTGCTCCCTGTAAAGGTTTTGCATACTTAATTAGGGTTTATTACTCCTCGTACTTTCTGTACAGACTTATAGTTAGTTACTAGCTTAATACCAACCTAGTAGAAACATGTTTTTTTAAGAAGTCTTAGTTTTTTCGAAAAGTTGATTAGATAAAAAGTGGTTCTGCTAGCTTAATATCAACCTAGGCTTTATTTGTGTACACAAATTTGATAAGGGCTATTTGAAATAGTGGATTATTCGTTTTATTAATTGCTTTTGGAAATTGAATCACAATCTTTTTCAATTCAAAGTTTCAGTAGCGTTCCAGCTACCATTATCAAGAACAATTTTAAGCGCTGGTCCCTATCTGACACTAAGAAATAAATTCCACAACTAGAAAATCAATAATATTTTTAAGTTGAAGACTGAAAAAAGTTTGTTATCAAATTTTCAAGGTCCATTCACAGTAGATCATATTCTCGATAAAATGTGAAATAAAATCTATTTTTATGAAATTTTAACAATATTATAGTCTACTAGGATTGGGGTGCAGTGAAGTGCACGCTCCAGGAAAGGCTTTATTATTAATGATTATTTCGGAAATGTTAATAAAACGTGATATGATTATTTTTGTATAAATTTGTCTAAATCAGTTTAAATGTATATTGATTAACAACAATGCCAATGATAAATCATAAGAAAATCTGTATAAAAACCTATGATAGGACTATCCTGAAAACGCAGGCCATTGATTTATTGTTTCTCTTTTTAATATTTGGTAACCAAATTTGACTAAAATAGGCTGAAATACTAGCTACACATTTTTCCGCACTTAGTTTTATTAAAGCACCTTCTTTGATTTTTCGTCTCTTACTATTGGGCTCTTTCAATATTATGTTTGCCGAATCCCATTGGATATGATGCTCCTCTTCCCAAGCATGTTTACAAAGACCTGATTTAAACTCCCCATCTTGAATATACTTTTCGTGTTCATTTAATAGGATTTTCAAAAAAATTTAGCACTCACAGAATATCTGATATATGCAGTTTGAGATTGCTTGGAACCGCTACAAGAGTTTGGCAGTAATAATAGATTGTCCTTAGCCTGGGTACTGATCAACTCAGATCAGGAGTGCGATGAAGACGCAGACTCACTAGTCCAAGAAGAGGCACGATGTAATCCTATTGCCACAGAAAGCATTCCAAAAAAATAGCAGTACTTACATAAAAACAGCCGTCTCATGGAATAGCAAGGCGCCAAGAATGAGGTAGGCCAAAGAGCTAGAACCCTTGCCAGAATGCACGGAGTACCTACCTTCCTACCTAGTAATAGGAGAACAATCAGGATCCTGATTGGGCTTCTGACAGGGAATTCTAGCCTCAACAAATACTGGAATAACATCGGTATGGCATACACAACCATATGCACGTATTGCCAAGAAGATGGGGAAACCTCAGCAATGCGAAGGTCTGACTGACATGGGAGAAAAAACCACAACCCTCCCAATATATTTATATAGAGGACCTAAGGTTTGACATTCGAAGTCTAGTGTTAAGGGTGTAGACAAGGAACTCTAGCATAACAGGAGGGCATATAAAATAGAGGGTATGTGAAATAGATCTTATTTCTCATATCATAATGCTGCCGTGCGATAATAGAGCTAAATTTATCGAAGAAATGGAAATGTGTAATATTGTTGTCAGTTAAATAATTGCGTAACTATTTTTAACAAAGTTTTTGAATACATGCTGCAAGAAACCCTACCTAACCTAACCTAATCTAATCACACCCCAAACTTGCTAATCGGGGACAAATCATTTGCTTTTTCTTTTTCTAAATAATATTGAATGCCTTACACTTTCAAAGTTTCTTTTTTTTTGTTTGCATCATGATGAAATATTTCACGAATAGTGATTTTTCTATATACATTCACTAACGAGGCCACAATTTTATTAAGAATCAATGAAATCGCGAATTTTTCTATTTCTTAGCACCTTAGGCATTAAATGAAAACATTGCAGTGCGAGCCTTACACTTAAACCATATCGTACAGATTAAAAGTGTAAACCTCTAACAATGGGACTCAACTTTTCTAAGGAGCTGAATGATACTTCTCATCTTCTTGAGGACTTACTCTACATAGTGCAATGTAGAGTAAGTGGTGGTGAATTTAAAAAATTCCAAATGAACATACCTAGCAGTCGGTGATTTGATGTACAATTTTTTTATTGATCCTAACTGCACAGATTGTACGTTGCATATACAGGGTCATTAAATATTTTAATAATAAACATTAAAGCCAGCTTCAGTTGGCCCACCCGATTAAATATCAGCTATTGGCGTGTATCGAAATTCATTTAAGCAAATAGAGGTGGTATTAATCACTTTTATTTTGTAAGTAGAATTTTGGAAACCTATTAATACACAAATAAGTAAATCACTCACAACAATTTAAAATGATTAGGACTAAGACTAAGACTCTAGCTCCTCAATTTTTCTTTGTATATAGTATTTACTAGAATCTGACAATCTTTTGGAGTGAAATTTTCCCAAATGTTCTGGAGCCTGTGCTTGAGTTCTGGCAGGATTGGATTTTCATTTCATGCCACAAAGTCTCAAAATGTCCGGACTAGAGGATATTCATTTTAGGAATGATATTTTATGATCTGAAAGCCATTTCATCAATTTATTTAAAATTAAAGATACCGGGGTAACTAGATCCACAATTAATTTGGACATTATAATACAAACTTTCAAAAAGTCGGTAACACAACGATCCTTGTTTTTCTTTGGACCAAAACTTTATAACTTAATTCTATTGACTCTCAAACTAATACCTAAAGTTGAAAAATAAAATTCGAAAAAGAAATTAAAAACTACCTAATGATACACCAAAATACATTTTTAGAGATAATATCGTAAAATGTCACAATTTTGTAACATAAACAGACTTAGTAGTGAAAATTGTAAATATCCGAACCTCTCCTTCTGTATATTGTCCTAGTATAAATACTAAAGTTATAATTATGTTTCTCTGTCGACTCTTTCCCGAATGACACCAGGATGTATGTGCTTCTTTATTGTGCCAACCTAATTTATAATAAATGTACAAATAAACAGGGTTTCCAGATTTGGTACATTACAAAACAGGCAAATCTTGCCTAGGTTATGAAATTTTTTGAAATCTTGAAATATTGTTAGAACTTAATTGTGGAATAAGTTTGAAATTTGAAATATTGGGAGTGTGACATGCAGAACCGTCTTGCTGAATTAAATCATTTCCAGAATTCCTAGTTTCTTCCAATGTAGGCAATAAAGTGCCCTCTAGGATGTCTAAATATTTAACTGTGCTGTTAATACCGACAACAAATTTGAATGTCCCAACTCCTCTAGCCAACATCGAACCAGAGATCTAGCCTTTGCAATCTAAAAAAATACTAATGTTTTGCTATTTCATATGCAATTACCAAATCAAAAGATAAAAAACACAAGAGATACAAAGAAGGGTTTGTTTGTACTTTGTTCCCTTCAAGTTGTGAACCATTGAACTAATCATTCATTTGAATGAGTTTTTATCTAAAATACAGATAATTGCAGAATCTTTCTGTCGGATCTTGAGCTATTACTGGCTCACTGGAAACGAATGTGAGGTTAAAATTACTAATAGTTTTCTAGATTAGGTCAGACTGAAAACAAGTTTAATTAAAATTCTTCACTTGATTGAGGTTTTTACTTTATTACCGCTGCTTACGTTCTTGTGAAAAGGGTGTAAGCCGGAAAATGCTTAGATCGATCCCACTATAATCTAAGTTGTTTTATTGAAGCAGTGATTTTTCAAACTGAACTCAAATTTCACGTAGAATCTGATTCGTAGAAAAACCTAGCTGGCAAATATAATGTATTATTTAGGTTTTATTTCAATTTGTAGTAGATCTTAAAAAAAAAAAAATGTCCATTTGTCATGTTTGTAATGTGATTTAGAATAGATAGAATTTGGCTTAAATACTATCAAGTTTCAATTTCATAATGAATTATTAATTAACTATTGGTAAAGTAGAAGGCGCAACCAGGTTTGGTAAAATATCATAATAAGATTTGAATCAAATCTTCAAACATATTGTACTGGGCACACTTCCGTATTGCGTGAATTGGGGTTTTTCCCAAGCTTTCGGGGTGTTTTTGATTTCTCTTCTTGGAAGCCGTTCTTGTGTCGGGAGCACTGCAGCCTGTTGGCTTATTGTACTCCACTCCCACATTTATTCCACTGACCCAGCCATTCCGGTACCTTGGAATAGACTATTATTCCAGTAAATAAAGGAAAAAAGTTAACATTAATTACGCCCTATTTTCATCTTCCGGTTGGAAGTAGCATTTGGTACCTCATCAAACATGAGACAAAGTTCTGCATGAAAACGCGTGCGAGGGCGGAGAAAATGGCCCCAAAGGACAAGAAAAATAGGTTTTCAGTCAATATCTCCTAAAATATGGCAGTTAGAGATTTTTGGTTCAGATAAAAATTAAAGTTCAGTTAATTTTCTACAAAAAATGGTACCTATGATTTTTCTCGAAAATTTGACCGGTTTCGAGAAAAACGGCACCAAGCGCACCTCGAATAATGAGCTTCTGTGCTGTATGCCGGAGAGCACAGTCCGTGTATTTACACATCAGCGGGGGGACAAATTATTCAATAACTTTGTGAAAAATGCATATTTTCTCATAATTCAAAAATCATGTCAAAGAGGAATTCTGCTGCTTTCATACCCTGTGAATTGAGTCACGCTTGACTTTTTTGGCCATATCGGAACACGGGTCAAACTTTCTGCTCCCGGGCAATTTTGACCTCGCCAGGAATTTGTTCCTATTTTTTTTGTATTGCACTAATTTACTCAAAATTTTCTTGATTATGGGTCCTCATAAGGTCCTTTGTCATCCCTGAAATTTGTATACCCTAATTTTTTTTAATTTTCATTTAATCGTTGTTTATTGAATCCCAAATTTTTGCTGTTTTTGGATCGCGGGGAAATTTTGTGAACAACCATCAATTACAAATTTATACATGATCCGATTGGTCTCTATGATACATCATTTGAAAGCTAAGAATGTCTACCTTTCGATTGTGCAATTACTTTTTTTGACGAAGTCGTCCATTTTTCAATAAAATCAGAAAACGCGGGCTCAAGGAAAAAACGCACTTTTTTTGGTGGTTTTTTTCTTCCTGCTCTTTATTTCTAACATTTTAACATCTTAACTAGTGTAACGGGAGAATTCCCACCTTTCCATCGATGTATATAAGTCATACCTTTGATACCCCGGGGAAAAGCTAGTATATCTAAATGTATACGCTATAATTTATTACTTTCGTTCCTCCGTCGTTCGCCACGCGTGTGCTCTACGTGGCGCTCGTGTCGTCTGCTCATCTATTTGTGGTTCGTGCGAGTCACGCCAGTGTTCGAATTATAAATACAGCGATAATATGTTATCCCAAGAGGTAGAATTAGAGGAAACTGTAGACTCAGAAGATGTTGTTGACGGGGTAGAGCTAGAGGGAGCTCTAGACCCAGAGGAAGTTCTTGACCAAGAATCAGATGATGACTGGCGACGAACAGATTTAAGTCATAATTGCAATGTATTTTTATATACTTTTTTCATCAATTCACGGAAAATTAACCCGCGAATCTCTTGTACTTTTGTTAAAAATTTTCTATGTAATATTTTAGTCTATAATGTATTATTCTTGTATCATTATATTGGGTTCTCCCGTTGATAAATAAATAAATAAAATATATTTTTCTATAATAAATGAAACATGGAGAACGTTTATAACTCGTTATTCCAAAAACCTCAATCAGTCTGGTTGCGAAAAATTTGCGGAGAATCTGCAAGAAATTGTTGCTGAGTATTATGGGTAAATATTCTTCACTCTTGAGGCATTTTCAGTTTTCCCTACCAAAAGCCTAATGAACTTCAGTTTTTAGCCACATGTGCAAAGCTGATTGTTGCTAGATTCAGGTCCACTGGCGAGGTCCATCTCGCTAGAATTAATATTATAGCCCGTTTTCCTAATAAGTATATCTTGAGGCCTCATCTGAGAGGAAAACAAGACCCTCGGAAACATAAATATCCATCAAAAGTGTCTGGTTACAGGGTTTCTCATTTATGGCACCGAGGATTTTCCCAATCTGTAAAATGTGGTGGCACCATCTACAATTGGTTTCCACAATCCAAAACATTGAAAATAATGGATTTCCAACACCTTCCAGCTCAAATTTTGTACAAAACTTGCATATTTCACAAGTCTCAAAATTTCCGGTATTTCAACCCGATTTTTTTGCAGAAAATATTAATGTTGCGAAAAAAATCATAAGGGCCATTTTTGTAGAAAATAACCTGAACTTCAATTTTTATCGAAACCGAAAATCTCTAACTGCCATATTTTAGGAGATATTGGCTGAAAACCTATTTTCCTGGGGCCATTTTCTCCGCCCTCGCACGCGTTTTCATGCAGAACTTTGTCTCATGTTTAATGATGTACCAAATGCAACTTCCAACCGGAAGATGAAAACAGGGCGTCATTAATGTTAACTTTGCCTTTTTTTCCTCCTTCATTTACTGGACTATATATAGATCAACTAAATGCGTGCCATATGCTACAAGCGGCACATTGGCCTTTCCAAACATTGTCTGTCTCCTGGAGTTCAATGCCTCACAGTCGGACAAGATATGGGTTACGGTCTCGGTCTCCATGCCACAAGGTTTGCAGCTGAGGTCCCCATTATACAGCCCCATTTTATGCAGGTGATCTTTTACCGGGGCATAACCAGTTAGATAGTGATAATTATTAGCTGATTCCTACTGATATTCAGGAATTCTTCAGCTCGCTTAACATATATGTCACCTATGAAGGTTTTACTGGGTACCTGCTTTGGAGTGTTCCTCCACTATAGTCTATGTTTGCTTTGTACCCTTTTTTTGTTTTTATCTTCGGACCATCTTTTTTGTGGTCACAAGAACTGGTTCTGGTCCGTCATATACTGTTGCTGAACCTCTTCTCGCAAATTCACCAGCTTGTTCATTTCCAGAAATATCTTTATTTTTCGGCACCCACTTTTACTTTACTTTAATGTCGTCTGCTAGTTTATTTAGTTTTCTTTTGGAATTCTTCTATCAGTCTGAACATTATCTTGCAACTATTTAAAGCTGGAAAGGCTGATTGGCTGTCAGTTAATATGTTTATCCTATGAGTGTCAGTCCTATGCTTGTTAATTCTGACACATTTTAGGATAGCATAAATCTCCGCCTGAAATACAGAGATATATGTTCTACTAGTGGAAATATCTTGTATTTCTCGTTTCACTATATACCCCTGCTTCTGTTCCTTCGGGGTGTTTGGTTCCTGGCCCGTACACTCCTTCTATTGCTTTTGATCCGTCCGTATACCATTGAATGGCATTCTTTGCAAGTTTGGTAATGGTGTCCCTTCTTGTTACTGGATTATGTATCGAACTTCTTTGAAAAGTAATATTTTTCCGTCATATCATTTCGGAGCATGTCCTCCACGAGGGGTCTCCAGATGCTTTGCGAAGTACATATCAACGGTGGCTGTGACCTTCCCATCCCAGGTTACAATAATATTAAGCGTTCACTGTTTCACCTTTCTCTAGATAATTAATTAACTATATCCATATTCATTCTAAAAAATGGCTGCGGTATTCATCTGCTTTGGAGCTGAACAGCTTCAGTCCACTGGAATTGTATTTGTCATGATTTAGTTGGTTAGTAGTTATCGAATTCTGTTAAAATAGTTATTTATGTATTGTGATGCGAAAAGTGATACATTATTGCTTGAGAGTAATTACGGTAATTACTCGAAAGCAATAATGTCACGTTTTTGCTCGTAATACATACAACATTTTTTCTGTAATCACTTAATTGTAACTATTAAAAACAAATATAAAGTAGAATTCATAAAAACTTTTAAAATCTGTCAGTTTAAATATGTCAATTCAAATATGTTTCAAACTTTTATATCTGTCACTGTCAATAGAATTGTGTTTGTAGTATCGGTTGTTATGGGCAACGAGCGTTTTGCCAATTTTTACGCTCGGCGAGCGTAAAGTAACTCTCCTCAAGGAACGTCAATTTTTCGTTGTCAATGGCAAGCGAAAAAGCCTACTTTTCAATGTGATTGTAGAAAAATACTTTCTTAGATTTGAAACTTTCGTGAAGCACAAGTTTTTATTAAATAAAGTTTTTAGATAATTGAAGTTAAATTGGAAAATTGAATTAATGACCAATGTGAGGAAATGAGTTTTGTAGTGCCTAATTTATAAGGTAGGAGACCAGGATATTTGTTTAGGTCGTGGAATTTGATTGAGGTTGTTCTGATGAGATTGACAAAGAGGATCTCGACGAGGAATCTGAAATTTTAGGAATAATTTTAGTTTCGTTTACGTGCACCTCAATTTGATTTTTTATCTTTGGACTGATTTCTATTTTTCCGTTTTCTAATATTTTTTTTAATATGTAGGGTCCATTAAACTTATTCTTCTGTTTTCCTGCTCGAGTTTCAATTTTTCTATATATTTGAGAACCTAAAGGAGGGTTTAATAATGACGATGAATCGACTTACGTCGGCTAATTATTACACGATTAGAAGACAGATGAGTAGAGGTGTTGGCAGGCCGGGCTATATTTTGATTTGGAGGAGAGCATTTAAAGCGAAATGACGTAATAAGTTATTATTTTGATTGTTTTTTTTGGGCATGTCTTAATTATCTCGAAAAAAAATTTCAGCCTCTGTGGCTTTGGAAAGGAACTTTACAAATCATGCTTTTCTAACGATTTTAACTACTCCTGGGCAGAAATTGGGCGTGGTTTTTCGAAAAATAGCCGCCCCCGTTTGATATGCCTCCGGGAGCTAATCAGTGGTGTCACGTATTTCAAGATTTTGGCCACATCACCTATGACTCCCCTATAAAATTAACCTCAAGCTGCCACTGTTTATTTATTACGTACATACAGGAATTGAACCATTTAAATAAAATTAATGGATGGATATTTAAAAAGCTGTCATAAATTGGATAAGCTAATTACTTTTGAAGAAATAAGCTCGTAAAGCTGTAACATCGACAAAATGTGTTAAAATTCATATAGAGTAAGATATTATTATTTCAGACTCCAGAAAACTATTAAACTCCTGAATTTCCAGTTAAACTTGGCACAGCAAAAGTTATTACTGTAATATAAATTTTATAAATACTATATTGAAACACTTAAGAAGTAAAACTCTATATTAACTGACCAATTTATCGACGAGAAAATCGATTTTTAGAGCTATTAACGGAAAATTTGACGTGAGGGATGGCAGACGTAACAAGAAACTTATTCAAGAGATTTAATCTCATCCAAGTAAACAAAATCCGAAAGCAAAATTTGTTCTCAAAGATTCTTTCATTTTGATTATTCGAGAAATAAAATTAATAATAATAAGATTATTACAAAACAAAATTGGGTTAAATGCAATTATTCGAATCTAAATACGTAATTCGAAAAGTTACATTTTTAATAACCACTTGAAGCACCCGCTTTCTGACTACATCTAATTCTTGAATTCCAAAACAAGGATAACAATACACACAGTAAACGTTGTTAATTCCAACATCAGTGCCTTGCTGTGTGAGATTTAAATTAACTAAAAAAGTTTACATTTTAGTTTTTGACTGAAATAAAATGGATAAGACGTTATTATTAATAGAAGATACATAGATTTTGTAAGCTTCTGTTATAAAATAGATAAGGCTTTTCCTTGATGTAGATCCATACTAAATGATGGAATTAAATTGTTTTATTTAATCACTAACCTTTTACTTTTATTTTTATGATATAATAAGAGGTCCAAACTCTGCCGCGGTTTGCTAATTGGCAAAGCCGATTTGTTGTAAATGCTACCGTTGGCACGTGCCAATAAGCCAACGAAACCGTGTGCCAATGAAAATCAAAGGACGCCAATGAGCACAGAGAGTAGGGACGTGCCAAGCACTGGCTTTTCGCGGCATCAGTTGTGATTCAGACTGTCTGCCGGTTAGCAGGTACTTTTAAATAAAATGGACGAACGAAAAAGTTAATATTTTGCTTAATTAATATATTAAATTATTAAACCGATGAGAAACCTTCCGTGGCGTCGCAAATTCGACAATGAATATGGCTACAAGGAAGTGGATAGCACAAAAATCTCTACAATAGTGGGTAATAATTTCACCACTTAGAGAACATTCACCAGCTTTTACGGCATACCTTATAAGCGAAGACAGAAAAACTATCAAAGCCGTAGTATGTTAAAAATCTCAACAGGCACGCAAAGGTGATGGGTTTGACTGACAAGGCCATGTCCAGATTCTGTGAACTAGAAGAGGAGACTGCAGAGCATATCCTATGCCAGTACGAAATCCTGGCAAATGTGCGGTTTCTTGTATTAGGCGATGAGTAGCCATCGGCAAGACATTTTTGACTACTGCAGAATGTAATCTAGATTCAGAGTACCACAATAGATCTGAAAAGGAAGCAGTGTAAGCCACCTCATCAAATCCGTCCAACCTATTCTCATGCACATCGCGTTTTTTGACATAACTCTTACTTATCCAGTATTTAGGCCGTTCAACGTATTTCGAGCTCTTTTATACACATTTCTGCCCAAGCCTGTATCACAAGGTGCAAGGGAGGTAGAAGTTACGTTGTGGATACTGTAGTGCTAGATTTCACAACCAGGTTGTCATGGTTCCAAGAAAAACGAAACGTATCTCTAAAACTATTCGAAATTAAAATTTAAGGATAAGGACACTTTTGTTCTACGTGTTCAGAACTATACTCTATTTCTTAATGTCTGACAGCACAGTAGCCTCATCAAATATTCAAATAGAAATTTATCTTTTACAGAGTGATCCTAAGAATTTTACAAGTAAATACTAAAATTCTAATGCAAAACAAGTAGGTGTCTGTATTGGTTATCTATACATCCCTGTTTCAGCTCAAAATACAATATGGTAATAAAATTTAACAATGCCAGATAAACGATGAATATTGCGGCAGTGGAGGAGATTACGATATTAGTTTATTCTGCTTATTTAATTAGACTTGACGACTGGTTTGGGTTGGGATCTCTTTTTTAAAATATAATTCGTGTACTTTTCGTCTTATTGTATTTTGCATATTATTATGTTCATCAAGGTCAAGTGGTTTTCTTCCAGTTGACTTTTTGAGTGGAGATATATTTCCATTTTTCCTCTCCCTTAGAAGCCTGTAAATAGTAGATTCACTAACTCCTGTCATATTGGAACATGTCGAAACTATATTTCTAACAGTAGCAGCCGGCATTTGATGTACAACAGCATCATGCACATTTAACACTACAGTCTTCGTTTGTAAGCTAAGCACGCTCTTACACTTTACTGGGGTGAAACTTGAAGACATTTTTCACAACACAGTTAACACTTATGGAACGTAAGCGACTCTGAGCAAAACAAATTATACAAATTTGGGCGAGACCAAGTTTCACCGTATATACCTGCAAAATTTCTAAGTAGTCATTAGGACAATCCCTAGTAGGACCCTATTGTAATGTTTCTTGGAAATTATCAAGTTGTTTTAACTAACCGAATTTAGATTCATATTACCTTTATATATCAGATCGGGTATAAAATTAAATAGTAAATAAATTCCTTAGATGAACGGTGACGCTTATGGTTTACTACCTGACTAGCATCTGTGACCTTTTCGCGTGCTGTCAGACAATAAGAAACAGACTATACCACATATCAGTTTTTTAATAAAATATACCTGAAGACATTTTCCATAAGGATGCATGGGAATATATTCACACAAAAAAAGTTTTCGCTGTAAATCAGTTATTTATTTTTTGCAGGTAATGGAACTCTCATATATCGATGTAATCAAGAAACACTTATATGAGGCCCTTAAGATTTGTAAGTAGACCCCAATTTAAGTTTAAGTATTATTAGATTTTTTTTCATAGTATACTTTTTTTGAAAATTATAATATCAATAGTTATATAGGTAATAGTTATTTACGTAACTAGTTATGAAAAGAGCGATATTGTTCAACAAGCGTAATATTTGCCAAAACGAGCGCTAGCGAGTTCTGCAAATTACGCGAGTTGAACAATGTGCTCTCTTCATAACGTGTATACGTACAACGTTTTATCTAATTCCGCGCTTTTATAATATTTGATAAAATCTTCAATTAAACTCCTGGACAAAATTAATGCACCACTCATATTTTTCTCAATAATCTTTATTTATTGTTAACTTAGTGTACGACAAGTAGGCTATGGACCGTGTTTGATACTGACAGATGTTATTTAAACTAGCTAGTGTCACATAATACCTTGTTTGGACAGTAATTCATATTAAACTTCGTTTTAGAGTAAATCTGTGTTGAATTTTTTTTTAAAAGTCTTGATTACAACAAAATTTCTGTAAGAAGCAAGCGTTTGTTTGTAATTGTTTTTATCATATGCATGTTTGGAAGTTCATTTGCGAGTAAACTAAGTAAGAAAAATGAACCGCCAAAGAAATTTGTCAATAGAGGAGGCAGTGCGAGCATCGACTCTTCTGGATGAAGGATATTCAATGCGACATGTTCCTGGTTTATTAGGAAGACATCATTCCAGTATCAGTCGCGTAGTGAGACGTCATAATGAAACAGGCTCGTACCTTCGAAGAACAGGACAAGGGCGAAAACGTTGCACTAATCAAATTGATGATCGTTTTTTGAGACAACGTGCTCTCAGAGACAGGAGAGTTACCAGCAATCTGTTAAAAAATGAATTAGCGGATGTTCGCAACGTCGCTATATCATCTCGAACGGTTAGAAGACGTTTACATGAAGCAGAATTGAGCAATAAAAGACCAGCCAAAAAGCCCTTGCTTACCAGAGAACACAAAGTTCAGAGATTGAATTTTGCAAGACTACATCAGAATTGGACCATCAATGATTGGAAACGGGTTATGTTCTCCGATGAAACCAGAGTTAGCCTTAAACCCATAGAGCATCTATGGGACTATCTCAAAAAAAGATTCGAAGTCTTAGACCTCCTGTTGTTAATCACAACCAACTTAGAGAGGCCGTTATTGAAGCGTTTGTTGAACATTTAATATCAAGAATGCCTCGACGCATGAATGCAGTAATAAGAAGTAGAGGAGGCCCTACACGGTATTAGGGTTCACCAAAATTCATTTATTGTGTTTCACATATTCTTTTTTCAATTTAAAAGCATGATAGCTTAATTATGCATTTTCAGCAAAAACAAATTTTTAAAGAAAAAATAAGGCAAATTAAGGTCATGTTAAGGTCATATTCGACTAATTTTTAGGTATTTATTATTGTTTCAATTTAACTAAGTTTTATTTTGTGTTTCTATTGTAAATATTTAGAATAATTAAAGTGGTGCGTTAATTTTGTCCAGGAGTTTACAATGGTAATATTAAAGTGGATTCAAATGGTGTTGAAAGTATTGTTACTATGAAATATTCACCCAGAAAATTGACTTACTTAAAATAACTGTGTCCTAATCATGTTTTTCTCAATGTTTATAAATCTTAAAATACCATTGAATTAAAATTATGGGGCAATTGTCAGTTTAAACGATGAAATAATTGTCAGTTTTGACAGTACCTACCTAATTAATAAATTATTCTTTAAAACTCATGTAGTATCTCTATGTTGAAACAGTTACGTAAAGTTTTTACATAACCACTTTTCATAACTGATATATGAAGGTTATGAAAAATGTGACGTTACTTAACGTCAAGGAGTGACTTAAAGTGTCACATTTGATAGCGGAATTAGATAAAATAAATATACCTTTATTTCCACAACCAACCGAAATAATTTCATAATCGACATTCAGGCGCCATCTCTTTACGGTAGGATGCACTATCAGCTGGGAAATCAGGTGATTCGCCCAACCCTCCAGCAAAGTCGTCTTGTTCGCGTGCATTATGTTGTTATATGTGTCAATGTTTACTGTATCTTCTCACCCAATCAAGAGAAGGTGTTAAAAGGCCACGTTCTTAAGTTAGAAAAGCTTTATCATGGAATGATAAAGATTGAATTAGGAAAATTCGCATTTTCCTTTACCGAAGCCAATCAAATAAAGCACAACTTTGAAGTTGAGAATGCCTGGAATACATTGGTAGACTCCGTTTGTCATTAGAAGAGCCCACTAGAGTCTAGAAGTTGCAGTCGTATGCGCGAATAAGATGCACATAACAATATCTGAACATCAAAATCGGTCAATGCCTTAGGCTTTGTCTGACTCTATTATGGCTTTCTCCAGAGAAACCCACAGATTTCACAGAAAAAACCGGAGCCCATCAGTATCAACCGACTACTCATTCATTCATTCGTTTGGATTGTGCTAACAGCCCAGGCACTTGAACTTATTGCTCTAAAACAGTATGCAACCATTGTTACACCTTCCAGCAACCAAGCATACTTTTTACAACTTGCCTGCTTTCTTATCGCCAAATGTGTACTTCTTTCGTTGCCAGTAATGAGCTGTTTTTTCCATGGCGGCCTTTATCCCCCCATTTAGGCTTTAATTTTATCCGAACTTCACTCAATTTATTATTGAGCACTCATGCCACTCCAGCTTTTGGTATATTTCCAAAACTGTTTTACTCCCGTTTATTTTTTGTGTAACGACAAGATGGCAAATCGGACCATCTATAATAAGTTCTTCACGTTCCTTGTAGTATGTTCATTGTTTTGTTTTTGTTTTGAAACAAAAAGTATTTTGTTGCAATTTCCCATTAAAAATATGATCTGAATTGATCTGAATAGGTGAGCAGGTAACCACAAGTGTCGAAAAATATTTCTACTGCAATCTTGTTCGTTATGTCAATAAACCATTAGTTAAACAAATA
>CAJUYH010005590.1:0-22743 GCA_910591685.1 Galerucella tenella | reverse complement strand
AGAAGATGGAATAATCAGCTGTCGCTAAGTTATTTCTGTTGAATATTTCCAGTTTTGAGGCCCTGGTTCCTATTACTAGATTTAGTATGTCTTATCGTATCAGGTAGACTTAAAGTATATCTTGTTGCACTTTGAGGCGTGCTGCTGGTTGAATCCTTATAAGTGGGCAGAATATTTGGATTCAGAGTAGAACTTTGTTTGTTTGAAGAAGGTGTGGAAGGGGCGCTACCTGTTTTTTGTTGATGTTGGTTATCCTCGGTTAGGTAAAATTTATCGTCTACAAACAATTGTTGTGCTTGTGATAATGATAAAAATATTACTTATTTATCAAAGATAATACACAAATCATTATAATATTTGAATCAGTATAAACTGAATATCTCCATATGACATTGCTTAGGCATTCACAAAAAATTTCCTATCAGCTATGTCTCCATGACTAACAATGTACAAAACATTTCCATTCGTGGAAACTTTTCCATTTGCGAGAATAAGCCGAAATGACAATCAGCTTTTAGGATATTTGAAAACTGTATCAATCACAACATGTTAACCTCCCCTAGAGCCATCACTCTTATATCAAATGAGCAACCTTCTCTCCCTTGTACAGGAAATGACAGAGGATGAAACGTCATAGAAGTAGAAAACTGGGTTTTATCAACTAATTAAAATGAAATCAAATGAATACTTATACCAGATATTGTTTGGAATGTATAGTAAAACAATTATCAATTTCTTAAGAGAGAGGATTAAAATTTTTATAATTTCATATTTCGTTTTAAAGTCGATTGGATTTGATGAATATTTTCTTAGTCGATGTTATAAACATAACAATTGGCGTCTTCTGTAAGCTTCTTGTGGCAATACCTATTATTGTTTCTCTTATTTTTTAGGAATCAAACCGAAACGTCGAAATAAAAAATGAAAAACATTATTGTGGTTTGATTCCCAAAAAATAAGAGAAAAAATAACAATTGGCATTGTAACTCTGCTGCTGTTGAACAAACTTATAGCTATAATTAACATTTTAGTTAAATAAAGAGCCTGATAAATATTTTGGAGTATCCAACTCATAATAACAACAGCGTCACCACTGGCTTTATTTAATTTCTCATACTGCTCCTTTTCTGGAGAATATTTTCCACGTCTCTGTCAAAAATAAGGTTCCCTAAAGTCAGTATTCTAGAACAGAGACAAATCTCTGTAATAATAATTTTCCAAAGAAACGAACCGAAGAGTAGAAAATGGTCAAATGTCACACTGAATGATATCTTGTCGATATTAATTGTAGATCATGTGTCAAAGCCACAATATAGCTTTCTATTTTTTTTATATAAATAATTGATTTCGAAGGGGCCTTGGGCCAATTGATAAAGAATTCGGATTGTGCGTATAAAATAATAATAACGTAAAGCATAGTTTCGAGAAGAGATTTAAGCCTCACATAAAGTGGTTTTAATCGTTATCATATAATCATTATCATTACATACTCGTACAAAAGTTATTCTCTTTCAAATACTAACCCATTTGAATATTCGAATAGATTATATGACAAAAGCAAAAACCTCATCTCCAACATGGCGCAGTCTACGTATATCCGAAATTTAAATGATCATTTGCTCCAGCTATCACTAAACTAAAAACTACCTGCCACACGGAGCAGCTGTCAGAATCAGTCGAAGCCGCTCTCCGCACTCCATCATAACAGGAATAAACGCCCCTCTTGTCATAACGCTTAATTTAAGTTTTGTTTTCGTATGGTTCCGGCATTCATAAACAAACCGATCAAAAATGTGGTTATTTTATATTTATTGTTACTACAGGACGTGAAGATTACGATTATCAAATTAAATTAATTTAATTTCATTATATAATATTAAAAATTCCGTTGTTTTCCAATTCAATGTATTATTGACTGAACAAGTATGTTCATGATAGGTACGTAGGGTGGAATACAGAAAATGTTAAAAGTCGGCAAGTACATATCTTTTTCCACTACCAGCTGTGAAGTTGACAATAATTATTGCTTTTTTTAACCAACTGAGAAGTTGAATTTCTCGTATTAGTGGTTAATAATGTTTTATTATCAACCTAGGTTAATAATGAATCAATTCAAATATTTTAAGAATTAACGGATAATAGTCCAACAAAAAATTGTGCAACATCATTTTGTATACCCATGAGATTGTCTTAAACATATTTGCTGCATGAAATTAACTATCAAGATAAAATTATTCAAATGAAAATCCCATTAGATTAAAATTCGAGCTCAACCAAAAATGACTGATCACATAACGAATACGTTCATAATATATAGAAAACTGTCAGTGTACTTGTCAGTCAGAGGACGGGGTAAACGCTTCTCGTGGTGCGTTCGTGAATTATTTTCAAAGTTTGTCTTAAATTTGGCTAGTAGTGGAAAAAATTGTAAATACACCATAGTGGGGAATACATTCATAAGCCTTGCACCTCAATCCGCTCGGGGCAAAGCCACTCGCGAAATAATTTTGGTGCTCGGTAAATAAAAATAGTCTCCACCACCTTGGAGTATTATATAGTATTTTTATTTACACCACCTTGAATGACATTTTCCAGGGCTTCTTAACTGATAAGTCCACATTCATAACGTAATCTAGCAAACTAAGGTAAAGAGAACCAGCAGGTCACTCATCGATTTTGAAAATTCGCTCCAAAACCCTATTATTATGGGAAAATATTCATCATCAAAAGAATTGAAAAAAAAATAGTCGATGAATGTGAACTAATCCGTGATGGAGTCTTGAAAGAAGTTATTCAGGAATTGTTAATGGGAGGTGAATGGTAGGCATTTTGAAGATTTGGAATAAATATGATTGAGTGAAGTTCTTTGAGGACTCGTTTTTACAGATTATTTCCACTATGTATTGTTGTAATGATATACAAAGTTGAATAATCAAAGAAATTTCATTCTCAACAAAATAATCTACCTATCACAGCAATCAATGAGAAAAATTCAACAGAAAAGAAACTCATTAATGAAATATCACAACGTTGCGCTACATCAATTTATAAGCTGCTCTAGGAGTTACAAAAACTCTTTTTCCCACTACTAGCTGTGAGTTGACAATCATTGATTCTTCTAGCAAAGTTAGAAGTTAAATTTCTTTATTAGTAATTGATCAATTTCCATTATTAACTACGTCAAGATAAAATTATTTGAATGATAATTTTTTACTGGATATAGTAACCAATCAAATTACTTAATTTCAAGTCATGTGTCAAATTTCATCCAAATAGTAACCAATAAAATTACTTAATTTCAAGTCATGTGTCAAATTTCATCCAATCACCGCTGTATTACAGCGATAATACCCTACATGTGGGGTTTTCAGTTTGGTGTTTATTTTTTATTAAAAATTAATTAAACGTCAAACTGACAACTGGATTAAAAATGTCGCAAAGATTTGGTATTGCATTTAACGATTCAATTAATTTACCAATTGTACTTTTCACAACTGTAGTTTTAAGTTATGAAATCAAACAATTTTATTCTGTTAAATCTACATTGTATTTAAACATAAAGTGACGCGTTTCGCGAAACGCTCCACTTTATGTTTAAATACAATGTAGATTTAACAAAATAAAATTGTTTGATTTCATAACTTACTATGGATCTACATCAAGTAAAAGCCTCATCTATTCAAACTGTAGTTTTGAATAAAAATGAATAATATTTATTTGATTTCAACTAATAAATTATTAAACGTTAGATTGACAATCAATTTTTTAATATCTACAAAGTAAAAAATTATCTTATCGAATACTCCTCGGGTCTTGATAAATACTCAAAATTTTGTCGTAGAGAATCCTTCAAGCGTGTTGCTCAAAGATAATAGCCCTAAGCAACACGCTTTCAGCATTCTCTATGACAAAATTATCTCGGTATTATCAAGACCCTAGGGGTATTACTACTGATAATACCCTACATGTGGTGTTTTCAGTTTGGTGTTTATGTTCTATTAAAAATTAATTAAACGTCAAACTGACAACTGTATTTAAAATGTCGGAAAGATTTGGTATTGCATCTAACGATTCAATTAATTTACCAATTGTACTTTTCACAACTATAGTTTTAAATAAAAATTAATAATTTTTGATCAAAAAATTAATAAAGTTTGTATTGAAAAGTATTAAGCGTCAGATTGACAATCAATTTTTTGATATCTACAAAGTAAGAAATTATCTTATCGAATACTCCTCGGGTCACTGAAAATGCCATTAGTTTAAAATTCGTGCTCAACCAAAAATGACTGATGGTATAACGAGTACGTTCATGATATATCGAAAACTGACAGTGTACTTGTTAGTCAGACGACGGAGTAAACGCTTCTCATGGTGCGTTTGTGAATTATTTTTAATTTTTGTTTCAAATTTGGCTAGTACTGGAAAAAGTATAATATACACCATGGTGTTGGAGACATTCATAAACCTCGCACATTATTCCGCTCGGTCAATAATAATTGTCTTCACCACCTTGGTGTATAATATACTAATAATAATAGTTATTTATGTAACTAGTGTGTAAAGTAGCCTTTTTTTGACGAATGTGAATATTGTCGCATGAGCCGCAGGCGAATGCGACAATCACATGAGTCGAAAAAAAGGTCTTTACACACGAATTGCATACAATATTTTTTCTACTAGCGAATATTTAATTAAAATACAAAAGTTTAATAGTAATTTTCTTCACGCACTAGTGCGTAAAGAAACATACTTTACGCACTAGTGCGTAAAGTAAGTTAAATTTTTCTTTAGAAGAATCTTTAACGCTATTATTAATTTCTAATAAGATATATTATAAATGATTTGGAAATTATGATCAAAATATGAACAAATTGACGAAACAACAAACGAATTCAATTATTAATAATATGAATATTAAAAGTGCAATTTGTGCAGTTATTAAATTTTAATCCTTCAGCCTGCTCTAAGGAGTTGCAAAATAACATCATAGTTTTTTAAAAATATTCAATTCTTGAATATAAAATACAATTGCTTACCCTAGGTATGGTCGGAAGATCTCAATTTAAATTTTAAATGTCAGATTCAATTCACAAAGAAATGTCAGTCACTCACCGCCAACTTATGCCTATGTACCGTATTATTTCCAGTACTCAATAATTATTTAACAATAATTATTAGGTTACTTTACCAAATTCTATAGGTTTCTATCTCCAATTTATGAAAAAAACTTAGATTTAATATCCGTTTATTATACCTATATTTTTATAAGACTAGATATCTATAACTACATACATATTGGAATTTTTTCTTTACGCACTAGTGCGTAAAGTAAAACTCTTTACGCACTAGTGCGTAAAATAAAGTTTTACGCACTCGAAAATGTGCCTAAAGTACGTACTTTACACACGGTAGTAGAAAAAGTATTTTTTTTATTTCAATATCAAACTGCATCAACCACTGAGGGTTATTAGCAGTGGGACAATACAAGTAACAAGGTCTTAGTTAACAATGAAATACATACAGTTATGTGGTAGGTACATTAAATTTTAAAACACAGATTAGTTTGGTTGAGGAGCCCTATAAGTTCTATGTTGTAATTTTCATTTAGTATGTTCTCTAACGGTCCTTTAAAGTAAAGTTATCGTTGTAATTTAAATTTAGAACACTGCACTAATATATTATGTGATACACTTATTTGCACATTACACATGCTACATATATGGGTGAAATGTCTTTGGAGAGTAAATATTGGTGGGTGAGTCGTGTGTGACCTACTCTAAGCCGTTTAGTAAGGTTAAGTAAAGTAGATTATCAGTTTCCATCACTTACAATGTAAGTACTTGAAATAAATGGAAGGAATGGTACTTTCACCCCTTAAGAAGAAAGTATGAGGTAATAACTTTCTATAGCAGAAGAAATAATTTATTGATGGTCGGCACCAATAGTCAGAGGCTTAGAGACCTCGGCATTTCAGGCTTCCGGCTTTTGGTGTTCTTAGTTCTGCCGTTTATGTGAAGAAACTAGTCAAGCTAAACAGTCGTTTCTCTTCTTGGAGAAATCCTCCCTTAGAAGGAAGAAATATCTTTGTCGTTTTCGACCTAGACTATTTAAAAAACAAATAAATACTCGCTTTTTCATTAACTGGATATGCATTGTCATCAACGTCAGCAAACAAAACTAGTTAGAACCAGTGCGCTTTCTAGTTGACTAAAAACCACAATTATTGCAACTGACAGATATTACATACAAATAATTTTTGAACGTAATAAATAAAATTAATATCGCCGTACTCTGATACAATTCACCAACACAAATTTACGCTTTAAAAAAAACCATTTCTGCAGATAACATTTGAACGGAAAAATATATACCAGGAATTATTTGCTGAAAAGTATTTAAAGTTATCGACCAGAACACTGCCGCCGCACTAAAACATTTATTAATATAATGTCTATTATTTGGCAAATTCAATTCAATTATGATAAATTCCGATTTTGTATTGCTTTAAAATTGTTGGATGGAGTGTGAGTAAGTGGAAAATTTAGGATAAATTTATTTATTTAATATCAGTTTGATATAGACACAACATTCATATTGTTCGGTTAACGGCTCATGAGGTTATGTTTTCGATTAAATGTATCATTAACCAATATTTCAAGAGTAAATATGGACTTTAAACTTGTATTATAATTCGACAATAAATATTATAGTCTGTACACTTAGTAGCTTGGCTAATAAATATGTCATAACGTTCGACGAACGTTCTAAGATATAAACCCGGGTTTCAAGGTGGTGTCCTCCAAGGAGGAGTCATGTCTCCTCTAATATGGAACCTTGTAATGGACGGACTGATAAAGAGACTCAAAGACACCATACTGTTTTAGAATATGCGGACGATCTGGTCATCATATCACAAAGCAAATTCAATACTAAAGTCAGAGAGCGCATGCAACATGTTTTAAGCATAGTAACAAAATGGACGGAAGAGGTGGGTAAATATAAGTCCCACCAAAACAAACATAGTACCATATACCGAAAGAAGGGACCTGGTGGGATTGAGACCACTATTCCTCCAAGGTTCGGAGATTCCAATGGTTATGGATGTTGAATATCTCGGGGTGATTATTGGCTCGAGATTAACATGGACCAAACAGATGGAAAAAGTAGCAACAAGATCGGAAACCACATTCATGATGGCAAGACGAACTTGTGGGAAAACATGGGGGTGGAGTCCGCGAATTATACACTGGATATACAGTGTAGTGGTTAAACCCATAATAACAAAATATGCGTCTTTGGTCTGATAGACAAAGACGACACAAAAGAATGCAATGATGAGACTACCCAGACAGCACAGGATATCCTTAGGACGTCCATATTGAGTCCTAAATTGGTCCCAGACCTAATTTGTGCGTACTAGGGACCTTCTAATTTGTACGTATTAGGGACGTTCTAATTTGTACGTCCTGGGGACGCACAAACTAGAATCAAAAATTGGAAAATAATACACATCGTTATTAGAAACCACAATTATTTACAATTTTTAGGCATATAATAACCAAAAAATGGATAATTACCTCATTTTTTTTTTCAAATGCGCATGCGTGACAGCACATTCGCCATCTCGGCTCCCACCATCTATGTCAGTCGCCACTTTGGTTGTTTTTTGTTTCTGTGTGTGTAATATAATTAGAGACAAGAGTATAAATTATTATATTTAGTATAGTTAAGTGTTGTGATATTTAATATAATGTGTTGTTAAGCCCAGTGGTACATATTCCACGTAAGTGTGAATAAAATAAGATCATTTTATCCCATTTATTAACATGGAATTCATGAAAAAATACTATATGCGTGCCAAGAGACTTAAAGTTGCCGAATACCGGCGGGGTCGGCATTCTGTGCTGAAGACATCGACGTTGATTGTAGTAGTAGTGATGTATCTTATCGACAAATTATTTTAAATGGCCCCATGGAAGATGCAACAGTTCATAACATCAATCCTGATTTTCCTACAAAAATTGAACTAATATGTGGAAAGCATAGAAATTTTTGAAAATTATTCTGTTCTGGATCTTATATATTTTAATAAATGTATATAGACGTATTATGGTATTTATTCTCAATAATTTTTCCTGTGTCCATTAAAAATATCCTACGGAGGTCCATAAAAAAAAATTGGAATGGAATGTTCTTATTAGGACTTCCCAGGAACGTATGGTTTAGTAACAAAAGATGTCCTGAGGACGGCTAAGGTTCTGGAACGGACGTACCTGGGACATCGAATGTCTAATAACGGACATCCTGAAAACGTTTTAGGTACGTACTTGTGCTGTCTGGGTAGGCAGGTGCAAAGACTTGATTGTCTGAGTATTGCAGGGTGCATGAGAAGCACGCCAGCGGCAGCACTAAAAGCCTTATTTGGCCTTCCTCCATTACACCTCGTGATAATAGGGAAGCAAGGATGGGACTATTTAGGCAGCAAAGTAACCTGAGCAACAAAATAGTTAGATCAGGACACATATCCATTAGGGACATCATAAGTGGAGCCATTTTAGATATGAAAACAGACTATATGGCCACTAGACTTCTCCCCAGTCCTAAATATGAGGTAGAAATACCTCACAGGAAGGACTGGCAGGACCCAAGCAGACTGAACTTTCCCCGAGGAGAGTACTGGTACACAGACGGGTTACAGACTGGGGAAGGGACAGGAGCAGGGGTGTATAGTGAAGTTAGGGCCACGAGATGATCCTTTTAACTAGGAGAACATACCTTTGTATTTCAGGCAGAGATTTATGCTATTCTAGAATGTGTCAGAATTAACGAACATAGGACTGACACTCATAGGATAAACATACTAAGTGACAGCCAGGCAGCCCTTGCATTTTTAAATAGCCACAAGGTAACATCCAGACTGGTAGGAGAATGCCAGAAAGAATGAACGAGCAGACCACATTAAAGTAATATTAGTGTGGGTGCCGGGACATGACGGTATTTCTGGAAATGAACAAGCTGATGAACTCGCGAGAGTAGGTTCAGCAACAGCATGTGTTGGACCAGAACCAGCTCTTGGGACCACAAAGAAGGTAGTCAGAGGGCAAATACAAAAATGGGTACAAAGCCAACATAGACTTCAGTGGAGGAATATTCCAAATCAGGTACTCAGTAAAACCTTCATAGATGACACATCAGTAAGACAAGCCAAATAACTACTGAATATAAGTCGAAATAAGCTAAGAATTATCACAGGTTATCTACAGGTCATAACCCGATAAAAGATCACCTGCATAAAATAGGGTTATATAACGGGGACCTCAGCTGCAGACTTTGTGGCATGGAGACCGAGACCATAACCCATATCTTATCTGACTGGACTAGAGGAGACAAACAATCTTCGGATAAGCCAATGTGCCACCTAAAGTATATGGCACACATCCGATGGATCTATATCGTCTACTCGAAGGTACGGTGATAACTAGATGGGTGGACTAAATGTGGGAGTCAATAAGCCAATAGGCTGCAGTTCTCCCGGCATCAGAACGGCTTCCAAAACACAAAAAAAGACCACGCATTATCTATTCACAGTTGGCTGCATATTAGACGGCTGGCATTGAAATGTTAGCAGTAGGGGAACAGAATATGCCTCGTTCAACGCATGTAAACAAAAACCACGCGTGATCTATTCTAAATCGGATACGTATTGGAAGACTCGAATTGAAACCTTGTCCACTTGCCTAGGTCATTCAATGTTCCCGTGATTTTGTTACGAGCGGTTTTTCTTGAGAACGAACCTACTTCAGTATAGGAAACAAACACTTTAAAATTCAGTGAACGGGATATATATCATGACGCCTTACAGATTTTAAAATTACTTTATAAAGACCAGACCATTCACTAAGAAGCAACAACTGCTTCCCTCGCCATATTCCACGAAGTATATGGAAATACACTTCTAAGTTAAACGTGTGCAACGTTACTGCTCCTAGTCATAATTGAAAATGGCAGCTATAAAAGAAATTATTTGTAATTTTCACCCCATTAGCACTCTTGGAATTATTCACGTTCCATTGAAGGTATAATTGAATGTAAATCTAAAACAATATGAATTGGATCAAGTCTACGAAACAATAAAGAAAGAAGTTCACAAGAACCGTTTTTGACTCGAGTTGTATAGAATTTTCCATTGTTATGTGATAGGATACAATAATGTGATTAGGAGTGCCATTTAATTTTTGTAATAAAAAAGTATATCCTAGCCCAGACGGAAACATTTATTACAATGCTGACGAAGGAATATTTCAACCCTTAACTGGCGTGGTAAAAATTTTGTGCGTACATACCGTCTTGACGTCCCTGGGACCACATAACTAATAGCTAGAAAAAAATAGTGTATTCAACAAAAATGGTATTTTTAATATGTTTGTACTTTATTTAACATATTGTTATTAATATTTTATTAAAATATTTGTCAATTAAAAATAAATGTAGCGTAATAAAAAATAACTTTATTTGCTTATAATGTAAACAAAAATTTACAAGGCTGGAAGCCAACGCTCGTAAATCATTTAAGAAAAAAAAATAAGTCAAAACAGAAAAAGTAATACATTAATAAGCATTAAAAAAATATATATATATTTAAAATTAAACTTCTACAAAAGAAACGTGCAAAGGTCCATGAACGTTTATAGTTCTTCACCTGTGGCACATCCTACACACATTTTTTTGCTACATTCTAGACATATTGGTCGTTTGCATGAAAAACATAGGTAAGCGGTCTTTCTTCTTTTTTTGCAGGACATATAGAGCATGTTTTTCTTTGTCCTCGATCTAGTTTATCGGACTGATCAATCAAGCAATTTGTTACGTACTTGCCGTCGTGAGGTCCCGGGGACCACGAGAATACTTCTCGTACACACTCTTTTCTTGTAGACAATATTGTTGTTTCTTGCGGTGGTTCCCTGCCATAGTGGGGTACAAAGAAATGTTCATCAAATTATTTTGTTTATAATCTAGAACCAAATCACATTCCATTACATTCAATAATAGTTATTTACGTAATTAGTGGGATATGGACATTATTAACGCACGCATGTGAAGTTTGCACGTCGAGGCCATAGGCCAAGTCGTGTAATCACATAAGTGCGTTAATAATTCCTATCACACGTGTTAAGTGAAAAATTTTATCTACAACTGTTTATCAGTAATATTAACAGTACCTATATATCATAAAGTTTAAAAAAATATCAATCCAACGTATTTTTAATAATATTGACTGAAAACATAAGGTAGGTACTGTGTATCATATTTTGTGATCATAGCAACAAAGACAAATAAGACAAATAATACCTAAATTAGTTATGTCATCAAATTTTCAAAGTTGAATGAACAAAAATCTATAAAAATGAGTTCAAGCGAAGGCAATCTTCTTTCTGAAATTGAAAATGCAGCTTGCAGTGTTATTTTAAATATTTAATTCTGATATTAATATGTTTCTGGATTCTTATTATCGCACTAGTGCGGTGATGTAATTAAAAACGCACTAGTGTGGTAATATACGTCATTATGACATTGAAAATAGTGTCAAATCGTACCCGTTACATGACAGTTGTTGATAAACATGTTGAAAAAATCAACTTTCCAAATTCTTCGTTCCAACCAAATTAAAATACCTACGTTCTTCTTGAATTGGAAATGGAATTGTCACTTTTCGTGTAATGTAAGATGTTTTTTCTATTTTACTAAAACAAAACTCACCAAGCGGACTATACGTTATATTTTTTCACAATAAATTTGGACATTGCCTTTTCCGATAATGATTAATTATAAATAATATCAACTAACTCACACTTCCACAACAATCTAGAAGAACGAAGTAGATGAACCGTAAAATAGCGTTTAACTATAATGTAAGGCAAGTGCAAATATCTAAAATAATCAGCAAGAGCCTTACAGCTCCCATCAAATCCGAAGTTTTAGTAACTGCTAAGGTTCTTCAGCTAAGATGTAAATTAGCATAATCAGGATCTTTGATATAGAGTGGGCAGTTAGATATTCTGCAATTGAGTTTGGACAAACTTCACCCTCCTTTTTCCTAAGTCCTTCCTCACAATAACTATACCTCATTTAAAAACCAGGAGGAGTGATTTGAATTTAAGTTGGCAATTCTGTAGACCTCTGATTGGTCAGATTCAGCCCAGTTTCACACAAAACTTTTTAATATTGACATCAGAGGATAGTTTTCATTTTTGATAGTTCTGACAGATAAATAAATAAATATTGGATGAAAAAACAAAAATATTCTGAAGCAGTGGGTACATTATTACTTTACATTTTTTTAAAGTAGTAAAGTCGGTTTAGCGAGTATCAAGGGAATACTGAAGTAGAGGAACATTATGATATAGTGCAGAAAATATTGGTGGAATACCAGGACTTTTGAAAAATTGTGATAAGTGAAAAAAAATGTCGTTTGAAGAACAAAAATGTTATCAGACTTTCTTGAAACAAATTAAATTTATCTGTGTCACCTTTTGACGTGTCAAATGTAGGTACTATTTTTTTGTTATATACATATTTGGGATGAAATCGTCAAAGTTCATCGGAAGAACATGCCATGGAAGATATAAAACAATATAGAAAAGAATGGGTTTGGTAGAAAATACATTATTGGTTTTTGAAGTTAAAAAGAAGGAAGAAGGTATCTCAGAAGTATTTGAAAAGTGGTTTATTACACTTAATCCGGCAACATAAACATAAAGATACAATGCTATTAATTTTGTAGTATTGTTATTGCAAGAACATATTATCAATTGTCATATTCTTTTCAATTTAATTGTAATAAATATAATTAAAGTAACTTGACTATCTGTAATTTTCCACCATCAACAATGACCATAATTTGTTTGTTGTCGATGTGAATCTGAATCTTCTTATGTTTGAATAAGAAACGAAAAAGGAAAAAGTCTTACATTTTGTTTAATGCGTAGGTACATCTGAAAAATATATTGCAGATCAGAGGAGATATCGACTTATGACTAATGTCTTTGCTATCAAGGCATATTTAATATATTTGGAACACGACTGTTGACTACGTTTTCGGAACACACCCTTTAGTAACTAATCTGGTATCTTTTAGTGGTGTGAGTAAGGCTTTACAAATTACTCCTCCTGGTTTTTAAATGAACACAATAATAACAATATTTTTGGTGTGAACACAAAACTAACATATTTTTATTTGTTCCAGATTTGAAAAGTTATTCCCCATGACAATCATCAAAATGGGCAATTCCTGTGAAGTAGTGCTTTCTGTTATGGTCGTTATAATTATGGTATGCCGAGCTGAGAAAATACTGGAAAACGAGAAACTAGATAAAGGTGAGATTTATGACAAACTTATGCTTAATAATAGAATTACTAACAGTAACATTTTTGTGGGTATTAAGCTTCCATTAAGATACTTATATGCTTTCGACATAACAATTTCTTAATTGATTACGACTATTTCAAATAAGAAATGAAAATGCCGTGTTTCTTATCAAGAATGGTTAATAATTCGAAAAAGACACTAGATCTTGATTCAACTTTTGAGAATGAGATTGAATTGAAATGTTACATTATAATACCTTTCCAGGGTCGTTTCTGAAACTTTCATTCTCCGAGTAAGTAATATTATATAGACTAGAGCCAGCTGTATGTTTTTCGTGTATATTTCTCATCAAAAAGTATGGTACTTGGATTCTAAGCAGCTGAATTTTGGCTTAGTGAACTTTGAAATATTTAGATTCGATACAATTTACCACTTGAAGGCTAGTGCAATCTAAAAAATCAGAAGCGTTAAATTGCTTTCACTTGATTAAGAACCATACTTAGCTATGAAACAAAACAATTTAATAATTTTTCAGAAAACTGCCATGCATTTCTGCTTGTTTGCAAAGACTTCATGTATCTCAGATTCTAGGTCGGTAAGATAGTAAATGGTAGACCTGTTCAACATTAAGCAATTTTAAAACAACAGTGAAACCTTGGCCCAATGCAAATCTCAATGGAATATCACAGTTAATATTATCAAGACTCCGATTAGGCCATACCAACATCCCTCACAGTTATATTATTACAAACACTGAACCTCCACAGTGTGAATTATGTACTTGCCAATTAACTGTGAAAAGCATTCTAGTAGAATGCCCACATTTTTAGCAATCAGGGATTAAAAATAATATTAGCAATAAATAAGATGTAGTACCTACTCGATGCGAATTATGATGTTCAAAATATAATAACTTATCTTAGACATAAATATGATATTCAAATTGTAATCTATAAAAATAATATTGTCCAAAATAAATGTGATTTTATAAATACTTCTAGCGTAAAAATTATAATAATCTTGGATTATCATTAATCGATCATAAGAAGATTGCGAATAGGATACATTCTTTTTCCTCTTGTGCATATCATGGGCTTCGAAAATGCTCCACATTGTGAATTTGCTACACCCAACTAACTGTGTAAGTGGTGCAAATCGTAATTTAACCCTATTTGTCATATTTGTAAATGTACTTTAATTGTTCGTGTGAGACGTTAATTTAAATAAAAAAAATTATTGGTGACACCAATACCTTTGGTTGCATAATTATAATTTTCGAAGGAATCTCCAAGGTTCCGGTTAACAAATGCATTTTTCTCATGGTTGTTTGGAGTCGATCCTGTGTTCCATTTTATAGGTAGCTTTCGAGATGACCCACCCGTCAAAAGACAATGTATAAAAATTGAGTTGTCCCGGTTTATGCGATAGTAAAATGCAGGAATTGTTAAACTTTTGCCTTTTACTATGTATTGCGAAATGATTTCCGGAGACTTTCCAAGAAAACAATTTACTGAATGCGAATGCAGCATACTTCTCACAAAAATCAGATAAGACAGTGTCGAAAACAATCGAAGAGAGTAATAAAACCGGATTAAAATAGATATTTTTGAGATGCATAAAAGATTTTTAATAACAATATTTAATGATTGTTTGTCGAGACATTACATTGCATTTTATCTCTCGATTTCTTGAATAAGATTAAATATTTTAGGAGATGCTCAATTTTTGCCGTAAAATTATGTTATGAGACTTTTCATATGTATATTATGTTTTCGCTGTATGGATCCAACTTTAATAGTATATTCATTAAATAGAACAACGGAGCCAAAACACCTGTCAAGTTATAATATTTTCCTATCTTCATTTCATATTTTTCAAATATTTTCAAAGACGTAAAAAATATCAGTTTCTGTAAATACTTCACCCTGTACACGCTCGCTTAAGAACAAATTGACTATATATCACTCCCTAAAATCAAACTAGCCTAAAAAACCATTACACAAAATACGACTTCTTCATTATAGTCATTTATCACTAAATTAGTCGACTTCTAGAAGGGAAATAGCCCTTTTGTTTACAACGGACGCCAACCTTCGACGTCGACAGGGTAGTTCGGCGTCGCATGTGACATCATGCATCATTCCCGCTGTCAACCATATTAAGCCTTCTGACAGTCTCTAGAGTCAAGTTTTAACCTGGCAATGGTAAACTAATGGGAATGTGTTGTTGTCTACCGACTGCATCTTTATAAAAGCAGATCTCGGGTCTCCAGTAGAGGAGCTAAGGATCCTATTACTGTAAATAGGATACAGGACCGAAGAAGGTTCGAAAAATCGGATATTGTAAATAAAAATCAATAAACCCATATAAAAATTAGTCTTTGAACTTGATATTTGGAATATAACAGTTTTTCCCTTCCCCCTGTTTCAATTTCTCCATTATACACGTTTACATCAGATAAAATTCAACATCCCAATATTTCCATCAAACATCTCGACTGGACCTGACCATAAAATACCTGACAGCTATCGATCTAACCGTGTGACAGTTATCAAAAGGAAATGTCGGTTTCATATTTACTTCATTCAAATTGATCGACATAAATCGTTTAGTATGCCCATTGGCTAATAGGTTCACCCTAAACCCTTGCCTGTACAATTTTTTTCTCACTCGATCTCTTTTTCGGAATTTTGAACCGAGCGAGTTAATAGTATGGCTCATAAAATACTTCAACCTAGAATTGTAACTGGGATTGGAGAGAATGTTTTATGTTACGATGCGGCCAAACTGCAGAGGGCACTATATCGTAATGTCAAGATGTCAAAATGGAAGGAAAGAACAAACCACGTAAAAAACTTTGTTGTGTTCCGTTTTGCTGAAACAAAATGAGTGCTTAACATCGGTTTCCAAAACATGAACCTGAAGTATTTGACTCCTGGCTGAGAAATATTATTAATGTTAAGTTACACTGCATGCCTTCCGAAACAAATATACCAAAATTACACTTTAGTGATGACTGTGAAGTACCAGGAAAAAGAGGCTGAAAAGAAAAGTTGTTCTCACTTTATTCATTCCAGGTAATTACCTAAATTTAATATTAGGTGCAAGTCTATAGGTTAATTAATAGGTTAATTAATTCTCCTTTTATGGTGTAAAAAAGTTACCTAATTCTATTTCAAGAGGATATGATATAAAATTTCCAAAATTCATGAATACTAATGATCCAATAATGAAAGTAGCCATATCAAATTTAGTTCTAAAAAACGCTTTCAAAGGAGAAGACACTATAGAAATGAGTATATAGGTACTTCATAGGTGACTCTCCTTGTTGAATTGCTTAGAACTAGATGCCAGACCACATCAATAGAAGAATAACACAAAATACTTATATTTTAGGAATGAAAATAGAACATTGGAAAATAATCTAGTTAGGTAGTTAGGTATGTGTGTTAAAAATGTTGTTATTATTACTAAATAAATATTTAAATCCCCAAAGTTTTTTATTTAAAGTATTCGTCGTTCACCATATACTTTTTCCTAGACACAAAAATTATATATTGCAAACTTCACCTTCTGCAAAAATGTTTCATTATGTTGCTTTAACTCTTACTCTGCTGCTCTGTAAGTTTTTTAGAAATAAATTGACTTTTCACCAAAAGAACACAAAATGCAGCTTTTATGAAAACATATAAATTATTATAACTGATAGTATTATAGTATTTTACCAAATCTTGCATCAACAAGAGTTTGCCAAATATTCTCTTATGCTCTGATGCAAGATTTGGCGGAATATTATCAGTTATAATTTATATATTTTTATAAGCAGCTGAATTTTATGTTCTTTAGGTAAACAGTCGATATATTTTTCAAAAAGATAAAATTTCCCATCAATTTTATATTCAAAATTCCCGCTGAATTTTATAGTTCCTGCGGCCAAACTGAATGAACGCGTCAATCTGTGTCTCGTGTGAATGCGTCTATTTATATTAAAGTATTTTCAGCCGCGCGATTCTTTCCAGACACTAGTAGCCGGCCACAAAATGTCTCGTCTGAAAGCGCTCTTACTGTCTTGGCTGTGAACTATTTATTTATTATTACAAAATATTTTTAAAAAGATCTTTTTGAAAACGTTTTATAAACGCAAAAACCGTGCATCTATTTCTTATTTCTCCATCCAAGACTGAGTTTATATTTTACAATTAAATTCCTAGAGCACGAACGGAAATAAAATTACAAATATTACAAAATTTTCAATCATAGCTTTTTGTACTAAAAGCAATTATTATTAAAAAGTATTCGACCAAAACCAAATAAATATTTTCAAAGCTGGTTATATTCGTATTCTGGCAATATTTAAAAGTGTGCGGACCTGCTTTAAACATACGAAAAGTTTCCCCTTTTTAACTGCCAGTTCATGTTGAATTATATATGCAGTTGGATATATTTATGTTTCCTTTTTCTGGAAGCTGGGAGTGCAAACCAGAGGTGGGAATAATCCCATTGTGTGTTTTAAATATACGAGGTGGTTTGTAAATTCGTTTTTATTTGGTTGATCTAAATTTGTAACCAAAAAATTGCTGAAATTACATTCTGAAATAGTATCCCCTTGTGAGAATATTTAAATGTGAAATTTTTTTTTCTGTATAAGAGGTGCCCTAATGCTTCATAAATTATTATAAGGAAACCAGCTAATGGTGCAACGTATTACGCTTATTGCTTTATACATTTACACTAAAATAATTTTTGGCGCAAAGTTTCTTTGAAATAGTTGTCTTCGTTGACATTTTACTGCCATCCTCATTCCTGGCAGATTAAAACTTGCCTCATCCGCTAAGACATGGAAATATTTCGCGATCTGACATGCTCGAACAAATTGATTCAAAATTGACTTTCATAAGTGAAATTTTCTTTTGAATCGATTGATTACAACGTTGTTTGAGTTGAATTGTAGGAGTTATGCGTTCTGTATATGTATCTGCGAAGTAGAGAGGGTGAGTTTTGGCTCACAGCGCTTGGACTACGTGTGACCCTTTGTACGTCCTCGTGAAGAGTTGTCCTCCTATGTTATCGTCCATTTTGTCCTTTCTAGGAAGGTGGACCAGTCACTAGGCGAAATCTCCTTTATACCGAAGGTGTAGGCCAAGAGTCTCCGAAGACACACTCTCTTATTGGACGATAAATCCGCGCAGTCGCATAGGATGTGACTGACAGTTTGGTCTTTCCGTAAAAACCTCCTGCATAGAGGTGTGCCCATTGTATGAAGATGTTTTCTCAGTTGACAGCTGCTAGTCAGAAATACTACTGTTAAGCGTAGGTTTTTTCTTCGACGCAGGCTTCCCAGGGTCGCCCATGGTGATCCTGACAAAATTGCATCCCTAGATCTCATCCCATTTTCTTAGGAATTGTGCATCGGTGTAACGTTTGGCTAGATCTGCGATTGCCGAAGTCGTCAGGTCGTCGATGTCGCTGGGTCCTTAAAGTCTTAGTTCAGCCGCTTTCCTTGCTAAAGAATCGGCAATGCGGTTATATTTACTTCTGCGGAGTTGCGAGCTGTTACGAATTAGTTTTTTCAGATGTGCTCAATTACATATTTCACTTTTATAATTCATGAAATGAAAGCTCTCCATGTTATAGTAATGTGAAAAAATTTTCCCAGTAGACTGGTCTTTTGAAAGAACTCAAAATTTGAGCTCAATCTTCATATTTTTGTGAAATTCACTTTTTAAGTTAAAAATGCGCTTTTTTGGAGAATTCCGTAATGTTATTTGAAGGTGGAGAAATAATTCCATCAAAACTGAATCGACCAGGGTAGCTATTCTTGAAAATCATACGATTCGGTGCTTCTCTCGTACGATGGGATCTATCCCGTGCGATCTATCGACGGTCTAAATCGACTAATTCTTGAACCTACATGTGAACGCTCAAAATTATTGCGTTGTTGCCAGCATTATTTGATACAAAAGATCTACTTTTTAGTTATTTTTAACCCCTTTTTTTGTACGGTTGTCATAATTTTCTGTCATTAATTACTTTTTATATTTGTTACGTTATGTTATATTACCAATAATAAAAAAGGTAGTCTGTTTAGTAAGTCAATTAGTATTAAAATTGAATGAAAATGGGTCAGTCGCGTTTCACTCCTTACAAAAGAAGTGCCCCCACAAACGGCATGCTTCCAAGCGATGATCATATAAAAATCTGGAGCCCCTATCTTCGTCAATTCGTACTTCCTCCTCTGCCTCCCGTAAATCCTCCATCATAACGTGCCAAAAATAATAGTTTTTCATGTCCATAATAAAACACCGATTTAAAACATTGAAAATCAGTAAAACAACTAAAACTCACGACAAAGTATTTTTTTCAACTTCATGCACATGAATTTAAAATTCAAAGAAACAGAGAACTGACAGAATAATTACGGAATGCATAGAGAAATAGTAATTATATACTTTTTATATACTTATTATATACAAATATATACAGATTTACAATAAAAAACCTCTTTACTAGGCAAGCGCAAATTCATTCGACTCTGCTCCTCTATATCGGACCATGCGATCCGGAGCGTATGATTTTTATGAGATTAATAATATCGGATCACGGCCAAGAATATAACGACGATCGCCTCATGTGATCATTCGCCATAAATCTATGCCGCTCATTGTTCAAGAATAGACGTCCAGACGATTTGGTTATGAATTATGAACAATTAAAGAGTTTTGGAACACTTTAAGTCAAATGTGAAATTTCATAAGTGTTTCGTTCTTCCATTAGGACCAACATAATAATTTCCAAAAATATATATTCAAAATTAGGTAGATCTTAAATTTTACATTGAGAGCCAGATTTTAGCCGATTTAGCAATTCAGTAGATTAGCTTAACTTTTCAATCGTACCCCGTAACTTGTTTATCGTTGATATATACATGTATAAACGAATATGTTATCCGGACAAGAATTTGCAGGTCTAGGTTTCAGGTGACTCCCTCAGGTATTAAGCGTCGCGGCGGTGGACGCGGGATGTCGGGAATGTTTATTACCTAGTTTAGGAACCGAGGGTGGTGGAGAATTTCAGATGTGGGATTCAGTTTCCTTTTATTTCAATGAGGGGAAATACCTTCTAGTGTCACCCTAAAAATTTAAAACAACGCTGTGCCAAAACATTTTTGTTATATACAATATGATTTCAACGTTATCGAGTATTTTCGTAAAAATTCAAACTTCAATATGTAACGTAATTCACGTGAATAATCGTGAACCAAAATATGTGCGAATGGAGCTAGAGCTCTTTGAATAAGGCGCTGTAACATTTAATTCAAATAACTTTACATCTATTCCTCGAATAGGCTCAGTCAAAATAATTGGACACCCTGTTTGGAAGATTGAACGCAGTGAAAAGGAATAGAGTGTAATTCCAAATGTGGAGAGAAGTTGGTTGCAACTAATGTCGCAATAGCAGAATAATTCAAGCTCCTTTCAGTTTTCAAACCGCACGAATATATTCAAAAAATTCAACTGTTAAATAATTTACCAATTTTTTTGAGCAAAGTGTTGAGAAAGTCAAATAACCATCTCAAGGGAGAACAAAAAATACTTTTCTACAATCTTGGTGGTTTTCATAATCTTCATTAAAAATAACATCTTTCCAGAATCGTTCAACTCAAAAAGCTGCAACGTCATAATGAGTAATCAAGCAACCCCTTCTTGTTCCCAGAGGGATCATTTCATAAAGTCGAAAGATTCATTCACTGCCACAGAGTTGACTTTTGCCTTCACTTTTTAAGAAAAACCTCCAAACTTTTCTGCAGTGACGTACACATCACTGAAAAAATTTGATACGCATTGGGTTTAAAAGGAGAGCCGTTACAGTAGCAATTTAAGGGTATTAATTTGGAAATATTATCTTTTTCACCAAAAAATGATCTATTGAGTTCGAAACTTCAAAGGCATTTCGAAAGGTGATTGAATATTTGAAAAAATTTCATAAGAACATGAAAGACTTGATAATTAAGAAAGTTAAATTGACTAAGCTGCACAGTTTCAATCAAATTAAACATAGTACTTAGATAGAGTAGCAAACAATGGTAGCTATACACTTTGATGCCTCTACAAACAGTGTCGTGCTCTAAATTTCTTTTTTTTTGTTATTTCACATGTTTAAAACATAAAATCATATATCAACGCAATTCAAATCTTGTCGGTCACTTCTTTCACTCATTTGAACCTCCATTTTGACCTTTTACATTGGATTGGATGGATCACGTTTGTATATCAAATGTCACTCATAGGTAAATGTGGTCCTCCTTAAGGAAACCTACTGAGTGCAAATAGCTGTTGTTACAGAAATAGTTCAAAGCCTGATTAGGATCCTATGCAACTGCATTTCAGGCTGGAATCTACGCCAATAAATTATAAAATTATATATGGAAATATTGAACAATAAAACTTTTCTAGTACAGCAAAGAGGCTTTAAAAACATTCAGCTTCCACCTCATAACATCAAAGGTAGTACCAAGCTAACCCAAAAAATATCCTCAACATATTATAAGCTTTATTCTTGTTTTTGTTTCTGGACAGTCCGCAAACCAATCAGGAATTGCGCAGGAGCTGTCGCGTACTTTATTGAGTCCTAAGAACTATTCTCAGCCCGTTTGAAATTGGACAAAGTTTGTAAAAGCCTGAATATTTCTCATGGTCTATAGAGCTGAACTTACCTAACCAATTTGACAATTATGTTGACAGTTCCAGGTAGCTATCATTTTTACTTTTCTGGTAGGTTCATTCTCTGGAGGCTGCACCCAAAAGATAAAATGAAGAGTGTAACGTAAATTTATAACTTTTTCTACAACCAAACACGGTCAACCGAATGATTTCATTATTAAATTACATAAAGCAAATTGTAACAACCACCAAGTTTGTAACTGTCATCTGATTAAAAAAACAAAGTCAATAAAATATCTCGGCATAGTAAACAAAGAAAACTAACCAGATCAACACTTGCAGTGGACTGACCATATTGGCTACGTTGCCAAGCATTTACGTACTTTGAGCAGCCTTCAAAACAATACTAAATACATTACAAGTAGCACAAAATTTACTAATTAAAATTATTTTTCGAATAAATAGACTATACCCAACTGATCTCTTGTATAAAGAAACTGAAATATTCAACGTTCATTTTATATATATTTATAATTGCTTAAAAAGAATGTTTAAAAGTCAGACTTGTTCTTCCACGAGCTTAGATGTTAGAGTTAGTTCTTTTCACAAAACCACAACTTAGCACTCTTTCACTTTCCAAGGTCCAAAATTTTTTTAACATTAAGTAAGAAGGAAGTAAAACATTTTATACTTTCCAATCCAGGAAAATGTATT
>CAJUYH010005589.1:4285-22744 GCA_910591685.1 Galerucella tenella | reverse complement strand
CCTCTCTCCCATTACTCTATCGCACTTTGAAAACTATTCATGATTGTTGTATTATAATTTTCGCAAAAAAAATTTGTAATCTGTAAAATTTACCGCAATAAATAATACGATAAATATTGTAAATTCACCAATTATTATTTAATTTAATAATTAATTTTATTTTATAGTATTATATGCGTCAAGGATGCATGGCAGTTATGTCAACAACATGGATTGCAAGTGTTGCAATATTTGGCAGTCTTGTATTACCCAGTGGCGGTTATTACTTCAATGGTTCAGGTTTACTCGCGTGCGATCCATTTTTTGCACGAGCATCTTTCAGGTAAAATCCACAGTACAATAATAAAATAATAAAAATAATAAATGAAATAATTTAATTTATTTTTCTTTGATTATTAATAAAAATAGAATTCTCGCGTGTTGCTGTTTTTATTTTCCCACAACAATGGTATTAATGTACTGCTATGGCTCAGCATTTCATGTAAATAAATTGCGATTGAAGCGTGTTGTATGTCTCAATACACCGGAGGTTGTTACAAGTGGAAATATTGAAACGGTAAATGAATAAACAATAAATATATATCTAATTATCAATGTGAATAAGTTAAATGTGATAATTGATATTGGAGTTTGTTAATTGACAACATTGCGATCACTTTTAATATTATTAAAAGTTCATGGTCTAAGTATCGAATTTGACTACTGTCATTATAATATTTTACACGAAATTCCGCTCAAGCTTCAAACTTTATTTCATTGGAAATATTCCTAAATCAAATATAAAACAACAAAAAAAAATTATTATATATTTTTTTCTTTTCATTTCCTATTTCTTTCACGATCTTACTTTTTTTTTTTTCTTTGCACTCTACATCCACATCGTCATTTGATATATACAATGCAGTTCTTACATTTCACCCCATTAAGCATTGATGGGTGGTTTTTTTTTTTTATTTTCGATGGCGATCGAAATCGAAGAAATAAAAGAGGAAAATAAGGAAAAATGAGAAAACGAAAATATATAAAATGCCGCGTTCTTTTCTCTGTGCTTGAACGATGATGGGGAAAAAAAAAAGGGGCGATTGCATGTGGAAAACGTTTCAATCCTCTCTCGTTCAATTTTCATTCACTGATCAATTGTTTTTTTTTTTTATTTATTTATTGAAAATGGACAAAAACAAAAAAAAAACGTTTCAATATTTACTCGATCGATTTTTATCCATTTATCGAATTTTCATTTCACATCTCAATTTTTCTCGGTTGATGAAAGTGAAATAAAATATGAAATTGAATTAAATAACTCTGATTCGCGAGAGATAAAGAGAAGAGAGAAGGTGACAATGTCAAGAGTAAATGCACCTATCAATTATTTTGATTTACAATTTTTTCCCTCCTCTCGGTTAAAGTTTATTTTATTATTATTATTATTATTTTATTATTATTCATAATCTGTTCCCCCACGCCACTTCATTCTCCCACGCAAACCCTTTGTGTTGCGGCAATTGAAATTCCATGAAGAATAAAATTGCGCGAAAGTAAATGAAATAGAAAAAAAATTCAAAAGAACGAAAAAAAAAAATAAAAAAATAAAATAAAGAGTGTGAGAGAGAGTGTCTCTCTTCTCTCCCTTTTATTCACCGTTCAATATTGATTCAGACGTATTTTCCTATTTGCCTGATGGCTTCCTGCAGAAATGAACGTGAAAAAGATATAAAATTGTCCGTCATATTTTTCATTTTTTTATTTTTTTTATTTTATTTCTTCGAACAAACAAAATTTGTACCGTATTATTTGTCAAAATTTCTTTCTATTTTGTCTTCTATCCATTCGATAAAGTTCTATCAATTTACATATTGTCAGTGAGTTTACAATGAATGTGCAAAAGGGAGAAAAGGACGAGAGAAATATATATATATATATATATATTTATCTAAGTAGTAAGGATAAGCTCATGAAAATTCATGCTTGCTCACGCGCTCCAATTGTATTACTATCAGTTGGGCTTTCATAGTCTTGTTGGCACCCTCTTCTATATCAAGCTCATGCACAATCATCCCCTACTATTTTACATAAACATAAAGATATATATATATATATATATGTTACATTCTGTGTTTCTAATATTAAACATGATAATAAAACTTATCGACACCAGACACGTATTTTAATATAACTTTTTTTCTTTTTAAAATACAACAAAAGAACAATTTTTATTTAATATTAAATTTCCTCTATTTTTTTCCCTTTGTATGCAACATTCATTCGTAGAATATTTTATATACTCAACATATTTATATATATATATAACTCGGCATCTTTACGTGGAATAAAGAGAAATTAGACTCGATGCAGTCGTGCATCTGTCTCTAGTATGACATGAAATACATAGATATATATATATATATATATATATATTTAATGTTATCTCGCGAGTGATCCTCAATTTTTATTTTTTTTCGCTTCCTCTCTCTCTCGCAATGTGTCTTTGTTATGTGCATATAAATACCACTCATGTATGCACATATGAAATGATGCTATTTTGCTTCACTCAGCATATTCTTTTTGGTAAACTTCTTCTTTTTTTTTTTTTTATCACTATCTCGAAATAATTCCTTTCACATTTTATATTTATTTGTTGATTTTGTTTTTCATTCTCGCCTCCACGTTTTTAAATTGTAAATGAAAGTTTTGTAAATGTCGTGGGCAAACTAGACTAGACTAAAAGCATTTAATGTTACAACCCGCGGGCTTTTAGTTTAAAATTTTTAAATTGAATTGAAGTATTGGCGACAAGTAGTGATTATTATTATTATTATTATTTTTTTTTTTTTTGATAAATGGAAAATAAATATTATTTAACCTTGTTTAGTTGATGGCACACGAGCGACGATTGTCAACGTCCGCGTCACGAACAATGGCCGCCATGAGTTTGGGTTTTATAGTAATGGTAACACCATGGACAATACAGGAAGTAGTGGTTGCATGCACGGGAAGTAAACCGCCACCGTTTCTTGACTTTCTCGCCACGTGGCTGGCATTATCCAACAGCTTTTGGAATCCGTTTCTATACTGGCTCCTCAACAACCACTTCCGGCGCATTTCACGCGAACTTCTATACACAAAGGTAATGTATGAAAAATTATAGAAATAAAATGTTAATGTTAATAATTGCTATTGTTGTGAATATATATAAATTAATATATTTATTATATTTTTTTTATATTGTAAATAAATTTTATAACGACGCAAACGACAAAAAGAATATTTGCAAGTCCGACGTTGTGCTTCGTTTCACATTGCCCAATATAGTTTCTACTTGCGCACACAACCGGCTTAACGTTACTCCTGATTTATGAGACAGACGACAAAGATATAAATCGAAAAAAAAAAATAGAATAAAAAGTAATATATATATATATATATGTGTTTATAAAAAAAAATTTCAAAAAACAAAAAAATTAAAAAAAAAAAATAGAATAAAAAGTAATATATATATATATATATATGTTTATATAAAACAACTTTTCAATGTCCAACTATTTTCGTACTATTTTATTTTCCCATTTGTATATTTCGAATTTACACATGGTGGAATTTTAAGAGTGATTTTTAAATGTATTATCCTGCTCTTCCGCTTGTAATTCTCAAAAAAGAAAAAAAAAACTAAATAAATAAAAAGAAACAGTGTGGAGAATAAAAATGAAACCCGTAAAAATCCATATAAACATGAATAAATATAAATTAAAATATTATTTTGCCTTTTGTCATTTAGATTTTGTGTAAACGAATGCCATTGGGTGCAAAACAGAGCTGCTGTGCAACAAGCACAGGTGGATTGGATGTCTGTAGCATTGGCGGATTTGATTTGTCAGGTGAGAAGAATTTTTTTTTTTCCCATTTATTATTAAAAAAATTTTTTAATTATTTCAATATTAAATACCAATATTGTTTTGCAATTAATACTGTAAATCTAATTTTTATTCATCCACCGCATGCAAAAATATTAAATTTTAATTTGAGATAAAAACGAAAAAAAAAATAAATAAATAAACAAATAAAAGTCTAATCAACCTTCATTCCAAAATATTTATTGCAATAGCTAATGACATTTTGTCCAGGTATGGATCATTGTTCAATGGATCATTGTTCCATGGCACGTTGTTCAACACCATCATTGGTGACACCACCACTGCCATGGGAATTAACAGTGCACAATGGTATTGTTAATGAACAAATAAATACGTGAGGTAGAGATGCCGCCACGCAAACCGATGATTATTCATCGAATGACGATTGCAGTTAGTATTGTGTGGCGGCGCCAATAACAACAACAACAACAACAACAACAACAACGCAACAATTAGTTACCACCACTGATATTGATAATAATAATGATAATTATATCTGTCATTATCAATGTCATAATGCGAGACGATTAGAATTAATTGTGCCAAGTAATAATAATAATAATAATAATAATAATAATAATATTAATCAACGAAGGAATTATTCATGGGTTAAGAGCCTGCCTGATCTAGTCTGTGACGTTGATTCTTTATGAAATAGCAGGTATATAAAACAAGTATATGGGGGAGGAAAAAATAGGCTGAGCTGGAAGTCGAAATGAAATTTGATATTTGCAATTAATTATTGGCTCAATAATAATTAGCTGTCGATAATTTATAAATTTTTTTCGTTTGGTCCAGCCGTTTTCAAAATACTTTTGCTGTATGTCACGTTTTTGTTCGTTTATTCATTTATTATTTTAGTAAAGTGCAATTGTATGACTTATTTTGGGGTTTTGTAAAATCAAACGAAGCCAATAGTTTCTTATCACCATGTGATGATATGGTAAAGAATAAAAAAATAAATAAAAAGAATGGAAAATTGAAAGACGAGATAAAGGAGAATTTCCACTGCCTCTCAAATTATAAAGAAATAAAACTGAGAATAATTATTTCTCGCTGATGATGCACAAAACGATACATAATAAATAATAAAAAAAAAATAAAACCATAATTAAATTAGAATTACATCAATAAATATATATATATATGTATATCTATATAATTGTTCATTTAGTGTGTGAGAATGGAAGGAAGAGAATTTATTTACCGATTAATTGTTGTCAGGTGGTGTTACGTTTTCTTTTTGTGTGTGAATGTTTCGTGAGAGCTTGAGATGCAAATAGCGGCTGGGGGATTTTAAAAGCTGGAGATATGAAGCTGTTCACTGAATGTTATACCGACAATTGGTTTTCGCACAGTCGGTAATGCAATATGCACTGTAAAGATAATTATTTGTTATTATTGTTAGATAATGCAAATTTAGTTATCGATTAAAAAAACGGGAATATTAAAATATATATTGATAAATGGGCCAATGTTATCAATTAATGTCGTAGGAATAAATAAATTGATTGATTAATTAATTAATAATAAAATTGTGCCATAGTGGAGCTATGGTTTTATATCATATATAAATTATATGGAGAATAATTGTTGTAATGATTGTATATGTGAATGAAATGGCGGATTGAATTAGTAAGATAGAAATAAAGATAAAATGTGAGAATAAAATTGGTTTGCTTGCAAGATAAAATTGGATATATATATTTTTTCTTCTTTTCTTTTCATTGTTCTAATTGGTAAATTTATATTGACTGGATTTATGTACCTTTGTGTATTTATTTCAATATATATAATACATTTTTTTTCTATTTTTATTGTTGATGTATAAATTAATATGAGTTTTCTTTTCTTCTTTATTTATATATTGAAATTTTATACAGACAATTCTTTTTTTTTTCTTCTTATTATTGGATATTTTTATTTTTTCCATTACTTTTCTCATTCCTTTTTTCATCATTGTTGTGTTACAAAATATTTGCGTAATCACTCGCACACATACATATCATACACTGTTGAATGCAAAAGTGACAATGAAAATGAAAATGTATCAATACCAATATTTTCCTTTGTGTTTCAATGTTATTATTTTTTATTATTCACTTTGTTTCAATTTTTTATTTGCAAATTTTTATTGTAATAAAATTGAATATTGGATATCAAATGCATTGAGTTATTTATATTAAAAACAAAACAAATGGTAATAGTTTTTTGCTCGTTTTTCTTTGTATTTATATTTTTTTTCATTTATTTTTCCGTGTCATTTATCAATTAAATTCTATTTAATTATATAATACTTGGATATTTTTTTGTTTTCAAAATGCATCCGTTGGAATGTCGTGCTGTACACCATTTAAAAGTAAAAATTGACATCAACCCGAGTTTGGTTTTTAATTATGTTAATAAAAGGTAATAAGATTGATAATATTGTGATGTCATTTTGTTTTGCGTTTTCTTTTTTGTTGTTCGTTTTACTCATTTGCTCCACGCTCAAAAATCAATTCTAACTTATAAAAAATCGCACATCTAACATTTATAATACTCAATATTTACAAAGATGATAAAAATGCCCCAGCAATTCTCATTCACAGTAGTTTTTTTTTTCTAATAAAGATCAACAATAAAATTCGATATTTTCATTTTTCTTTTTTCACCATTCCATTAATTTTCAATATTTTCACGCAATTATATCACAATTATTCGCTTCTGATTTAAAAAGTTGATTTAAAATTTTCACGTAACTTTGTGAAAAAAATTTGAATGCAAGTGAGTGAATTTATGAAAATAATGAAAAATAAAAATAAATCACTCACATGTTTTGTTTTTTTAGGTTCTGTCTGGCAATAATTAATAATCAATATCAATATCTATCAATTTAATTAACTATTTACACCTGTTATCCAGTTATTATTTATTCATTATCATTATTATCAATATTATTTATATCATTGCTATTTAATAAATTGTAATTAAATCATTGAAAGAATTTTTTTTTTGCTGCACTTCATTTATCAATTAACCTACAATCTACAATTTTTTTTTATTTATTTTATCGCCTTTCGTTGCATTTGACTTTGCAAATTGCATTTACCAATCACTCGCCATTTAATTATTGTTTAAACTTATTTATATATTTATATTCGTTTATTTATATATAGATCTATCGATATGACTTTATGCATTCAATGTTTGTTTTCCATTTTCTTTCTTTGCACTCTACACAATTGAATACGTGTATAACCTAACATTCATATAAATAAACGCCGTCAAGCCAAAAAAAATACATCACAGGAAATTGTCATGTGAAAAAAAAAATTGATAGAAAAAATAAATGAACAAAAAGAAAATTTTGTATGCTTACCCAAAAAAAATAAATAAAAGTATCATTGAATTGGACTATTGGAATTTCCATTTGCACCATCAGCATACAATTTTTCTCTATCACCAACTTTTTTCACTCTTCCAATAAATTAATTTATTTTTAATTATTAACAGCAACAACACCAGATCATCTGACAATTAATCCGAGCGCTGTAATAATTACTGTTAGCATTGTCGATGATAAATAACGAACAATACCACAATGAAGATTGTCACGATGATAGAATGTCGCTGGTGGATGTTCATCACCTGGTTTACACCATTCGCCCCGTGCTTGAAGTTCAGACTGCAATAAATCAACAATATCGTTTGTTTTCTCCAATAGAATAATTGAAATTGATGACGAAAAAATTTGATTTATGGCTCCCTTTACCTGACAAATGTCTTTGCACGGTGGACAAATAAGTGCACCTTTATGCAGCCAATCATTTTGAATAATTCTAATTGCTATTTCTTGACCAGCATGATAGCACGTGTACGTATAATTCGCCACCTGAAAATAAATACAATAAATAATCCATTTTTATTCCACATCAATAATAAAAAAAATACATAAATAAATAAATCAATTTCTCCGAATAAAAAAAGAAAATATGCATCGAAAACATTTTTTTTCTTCAGTTTTACGTACAATAATGTGTAATCTTCCACCATCGCATTTGTATTGATAGCAACCAGAGCCCCAATGTTGCCACTGTCGTCCCTGCTCACAAGTACGCTCCTCCCACATAACATTCGTATGATCAAAACATCGCGAATTTATTCCATAATTTTCTAATGCAAAATTCTTCTCTGGATCTTCCAATAATACAATAAAAAAAAAAATTAATAAATATTAATAATAATAAGTTTATTAATTGTCAATATGTTTAACTTACGGGGATTATTTTCCTCAAAGAGACAGTGCGATCCACGTACGACAATATTCCGTGCGCGCCAAGTAAATTCTTGTATATATGGACAATAATCAGCCAATGAAACTGAACCACCGTAATATTGCTCTCTTCCTGTCGGTACATGCGGTATCCAATCGAAATTCTATTAAAAAACAACAGATAGAAAAGCGCCACAATCCATTAATTAACTACCGACCAAAATAAATTCACTTTTGTAATTGTTTCTATTTGTATAAGAAAAAGAAAAACACAGTGCAATCTTTTACCTGATATTTTTTTGGCAGCGGTTGCTGATGTTCAACGAGATTGCATAATGCCACTGAGCTACGATCGTCTGTACATTCAGTTTGTAGCGGATCCTGTTTCACTTTGTTGCAAAACGGATGTATTGATTTACCCCTGTATATCACATCAATGAAAATATTTAATTTATTAAATAGCAAAATAATATTTTTACTATTCAATTGTAATAATATATACTCTCGACATATTTTCATTGCTACATTTTATCATTACTCACTTGGGATCACTGTGATCTCTTATGATTGCACATTAAATAATACAACATTTTAATATTTATGATTTAAATAGAAAAAAAAAAAAAAAACAATGTGAAAAATATAAATGAAAAATAGCGTTTGATTTTGTTGAATAAACTTACGAGAGACGCGATGATCGCGTTGTGATCCATTGTTTGCATGATTCCATTGCAAAACCACATCCCAAATGTCTTCCCCAACCGAGTTCCTGCGCCATTGAATAATTAGCTTTGTACCATCCTGTATCTTCCATTAGTGCCAGTGTTATTCTTGAATAAACTGGATTTTGTGTGTGTGTACCTGTCATTGCTTCATTCTTACAAAAGAAACAGAATAAAAATCATTATTTATATAAAAGTTAAAAACATTATTAATTTTTAATCTGAATAATTTTAAATTATTTACCTCAAACACTCGTTTCTCCCAATGAGTTAATGCTGTACCATCTTCACCCTGATCCTCCAATTCCGCTCCCTCTAAATGTGGACACTTAAAATGCGCACGAACTTCCTCTTTTACTCGTGGCGTAACAATCATTTGCATCGATCTCTCAACCGTACCGCCATGCACCTGCCACTGAGGTCTTACAACTGTTCTAATGGTACTCTCGCTCCATTGATGCGTTTGCAGTCTGAAATGAATTGGAATGACAATTAAATTTGTGATAATGTGAGAATAAATAGAATAAAATGAAAGAAAATAGAAATTTATAAAATATTTCAACGAGAATTTTTTCAATATTTATGTAAAAATTATTTTTTAATCTCATTCTCTTTCGCATATTCATGTGAATATATATTTTTCCATTTTGTGTTCATTTTTTTTTCTTTTATACCCGTCAACATATTTTTCAATTGTTGAATAATAGAATATTATGCCATGTGGATAAAATCTCCGTTGTGTCAGACATGTAAATTAATTCTAATTAAAAATATTCTCATGCATTGAATCGAGAAGTGGTGTAATAAAAATTTTAAGTGATACGTGCCAACTATTGTCAGACACATCAGGAAAAAATATCTGCCCTATAGTTGGACGTGTTTGCGTATCTTTTTCCGAGATATTTTCAGCATGACTGAATAAATATTGATGTGACAATGTATAAAAAATAGTGTTGATGATAAATATTGCAACTGTTGTGAGTGGGGAAAATTGGACGCACATGACAATTATCTTATATTATAAATATTTTTTTTATCATCAAATAATGCCGAAATAAAATAGCTTTGAATAATTGGATATTCTATAATGCAGACCATGACAAAAATATTGCCACTTACTTTTCATTGAGTGGCGGTTTTCCGGTTTCACCGCGTCTTGGTGTACGTGGCTCGCCATTTTCATGTCGATAGAAAGCATAAAGACTGACTGAAAAGCCCAATGCATGCAGGATCTCGTGTTTGACGGTACTCAGGAGGGTCTCGAGCTCTTGGGGCCGCGTGCTGATGCTACCTGGGCACAAGTTTGCGTGACCAGCTATTGGCCTGCAACAAAAAAAAAAACAATACAATGAAAAGGAAAAACATAGCAAATAATTTATATATAAATAAAATATGAATTGAGAATTGTTTGTCTTGCAATACTTGCAATTACTGCAAGTGCTAAACGTAAAAAATATAAAATCTATTGACATTATTATTATTTTATTTTATTTTTTTTCTTTTGAAAAAGTAATTAAGGATAAATTCGATAGTGAATGATAGGGCTCTGGTGGTGCAAGAAAAGCGGTTGAAATATAAGACAATGAACGGTTGGGGATGGTGGTAATGGTAAAACCTCTGTTGCTCAGTTTGAGAGAATAAAAAGGAAATTGGTGGGAGATGGGGGGGGAGTGGGCAGTAAACTGATAACGAAACAACTTTTAATGAAGGCGAAAGCGCGTTCGCGTGTCAATGTAACAAAGCACTTTTAACGCAACGATCTTCTTTCATTACTTTTCTTTCCTAACAATTTTACTCTGTTATTTATTTTTTTCTCATTTCTTTTCTCGATTGGTGCATTATTTTTTTTTTTGTCACGTCCACTTTTGATCTTTGCATTTCATCGGTGTATTCTCTATTACGTGGGTGGGAATTTAATTATAGACGATCATGACCATCAAGTTTCACAAAAGACTTAATTGAAAATAATTTATCTTTTCATTTCTTCTATATAATTTCTCTCTACTTCGCCACCAACAATTGAAGTTTTTAATTTACGTTTGAATGTTGCTTTGATGTATAGTGAACAAGGCGGCCCCCATTAACACCACGCAATCGTCATACTCCATATATGCATATTTATTATTATTTTTTTGTTATTCACGTGCGGTGCGTGTGAAAAAATAAATAAATAAATAAATAAAAAGAGGAGGAAGAAAAAAATAACATGTAAAGAGTTAGAACGATAGAGAATGGGGGAAAAAAAAAATGAGGTGGAAGAAAAAAAATAGTCGGAGCAGAGAGACGTAATAATGATGATTTATGTTTGCAGTGTAGGGAACACGACCCAACAGTCATAAATCAAACGTCATCTTTCATATTCTCGCAAAAATTTATATTCATTTGATAAATCTCTCTCAATATTTACTTTACATACTTTGACAAAACAAAAAGCAGGCAAAAAAAAAAGGAAATAAATGAAGTAACCCTCTCCCCATCAGTGGATTCATGAAAAAGATAAACGGGATAATCATCAATAATTTTTATATCAATGTTTATATGAAAATTTTTTTTTTCTCCAATTGAATGAACAACTCCATCGTCTGACTCATTCGATTTCCCATCGATTTTATATAAATATAATACACTTAAAACAACGCGAGAGTCGCGAAAAAAAAAAGAAGGTAATTGACAAAATCAATCGAGTGTAAATAATAATTTTCTTTTTATCAACATTTTATTTTACTTCTCCCTATTTTTCTTTTCAATTCTTACCTATCGAGTGCGGCTTCCTGTTGGCAATGCGCGGCATATGCAACTGTCAAACCATTATGACACCGCTCTGATTCCATAGCCGATACATAAAATACAAAATCAGCACCGTCAATTCCCTCACCAGCATCGCTACCTTCCAATACACCACAGTTGTGACCAGTTGCATTGCACGTGCGACACACCTGTCACAATACCAATAACAAAATATTTTATTGCACAATTCCACACGTGAACATATTTAATAAATGAATAATTAATTAATTAATTAATTAATTAAATGATATATCAACAATTGTAAACAATATCAAGAACAAAAATATATTTATGTGTATTTCAATTGAGTTAATCAATTTATTGTCAAGCGTAATTTCGACACTGAGTGCGAGTATAATTAGAGAGTAAATATTGAACAATTCATATATATATATATATATATATATATATATATATATGGGGAAAAGAGGTGAGATGATGTGGTGCATTTCCCTACGCTGTAATTAATGGCCGTCCACACACAGCTGTATATGTATATATAAATATATTATACAAACATGTTGTTGCGTAATTTCGATAATTGAAGCTGATACTGCACTCGTGTTATACTCAGCACGTGTTGAATTTAAAGTAATTAATGATTAATATAAATAATAATGCAGTATATAAATAATAATAAGGAAAAAAAAATTATCGTATTATTATATTTTTCAATTAATTAATTTATTAATTAATTGAAAAGTAATTAATTGTTTTTCTTCTCTCCTTTCTTTCGTCTTAGTTTTTTTTTCTTCTTCTCTTTTTACAATTATTAAGGCAACAATGAAATTTACCAACTGCAAATAAAAAATAATTAACAAATAAAACAGAAATTAATACGCAATAATAAATAATAATTGAATTAATTATTCGATTTAATTATTAATAATGTTGTTATATTGAATAATGAATAAAAAAATAAGTAACTCACATCAAGATGAGCTTCGGGTACGACAACTTCTCCACACATTGTTGTCACACGACATCTGTCAATGCAATAAGTGTAATGATCCTTGACAAACACCTGACTGCTCTCGCACTTTCTGTAAAAAAAAAAATAAAAAATCCTCTTAAAAATATCTCTATCGATATAAATCAACACAAGCACAATAATAAATTGAATCAATGCCCTATCATTATCAATAATAAATAAATAAATAAATAAATAAATAAATGTTGAAGTAAAAATTGGAGGTAGTTTGAAATGTACGAATGACTACTGATAGAAATGTCGAGTTATTCAACCCCTTCAACCAATAGCACATCCTTTCACTAAATTTCTAGGGATGAAGTTCGATTGAGTGTCGTCGTGCTCGACTTTGCCTCTACCTTAATCTCTACCACTGTATATATATATATATATATATATATATATATATATGTACACGGTTAAGTACATAGATAACACATATGTTCAGAACGCAGATGAGTTGAGGGTGAATGGAGGGGAGGAAAAAGGGGTGGAATATGTGTGTGTGTGTGTGTGTGCAGATAGCGAGAAGCGAGTCAATACTGAAATCATGCAACCTCTAACTACCGCGGAAATTGCGTATCGATTCCACTCGATGTCCCACCGACAATTTTCCTATCGAGTAGGGATAAAGCGTTTATTTATCCAACATATATTGATATGTGTGTGTGTGTGTGTATTGAAGGGGTTGATTTTAACTGGTATATTTATCATAGGCTAATACCAACAGATTTAAATGCTTGAAAATAATTTTGAAAATATTGCTTTGATAATAATGACAGTGGAATATTATTTCAATTGAGAGTTGGAATTTTGTTTGATTTATTTATTTTTTTTTTTTCTTCCAATGAATCGACAAATAAAAATTTATTTATTTTATTGAATATAACGGTAATTAAGTTGATATTGTTGCTACCATTTATTATAAATATTGCGCTGTGATTTCGTGGATTCAATGAAACATCACTGGGAAAAAGAAAAAAGAAAAATAAAAGATGGAGAAGAAGGAAAATTATAAAATAGGTAATATGAATTTTTTTTTTCTTCCTGTTTTTATGTAAGGGCGGATGAGCGTGATACAGATACAAAGTGAAATGAAAATAAAAGATTCGTGTGACTGCCACGTGTCTGACGTGACGCGAAATATAAATGAAAAAAAAAAAAAAAAAATGAATAACGAAAAGGTAAAAAAATATAATGATAATAAATATAAAATAAAAGATGAGGAAAATGGTAAGGGGTAGTATTTGCTCCAGCGATTTTCCAATCCTTCTCTTTCAAATCAACCAACCAACCCCTGCACATTTTAAAATATATAGTTAGATGAGTCGTTCGATAATCCTTGCAGAGGGTCGGCTCTCACTCGTCTCGTCGACGTCGGAAGCAGAGTTAGCAGGAATTACGTCGTCTCATTCTGATCCTGCTGCTTCGTTGCTCACCACCACGATCATTCCCTTGCTTTGTTCGGATTCTATCTCGCGCCAACCACCCTATTTTGGTTCGTTTGCGTGAGCGCACAGTGATCCGATCCGTCCACTGTATACTATATACACAAAACTACCCCTTACTCTGCTTTTCTCACTGAGAGTTTTGTCCGTAAAGCTTGAGAGTCTGGCGTCCAACAAAATTGCGGATATTAAAGAGAAAACGAGACGGATACGTCTGTCGACAATGGTGAAAAAGAAAAAATTGAGAAAATAGAAGGAAAAGAAAGTTAAAAAAAAAAAAACAAGCAGGAAAAAAGGGGTAAGTATCAGAGAGGAAAATAAAGGGGATGAAAAGTCCCAAGGGTCGAGTTTCCATCCGTCTGGACCACGTCAGTTTATAAGAGGTGAAGAAAGCAATAACGGAAAAAAAAAAAAATAAAATAAAATGTTATCGACTTCTTTTTTTTTACTTGGGTGTTGTATTTTTGTTTTTATTCATTTTTTTTTGTATATACGCATTGACAAATTTTTATATTTATTTTTATTTAAAGATGGCGGTGGACTATTCTACTTCATTATTTTTTTTTTTTTTTAATGATGGTGAGTTTAAAATTGCGGACGAAGATTAATATTAAGGGTGGTAAAAAAATAATATTATGATGGTATGGAGGAGGCAGGCATCGCTATCAGTAACGTTAACATCAAGAAGATGCACTTTGATGAATAAATATTTGTGTTGTAGTATTTGCATATTCTTGAAATATCAATGGAGATGAATTGATGTGGTATAAAATAAGAGGGAGGGAGAGTGGGTGGTTGTTAAATGATGAAAATATTCGAGGGATATATTAAAATGGCTATGAAGTTAATGTAAAAGCAATAAATATAGAAACTGGTTAATATAATAATTAAAATAAATCTGAATTAATGAATGTATATCAGAGTATTAAAATTGCAAAATCCAACCTTTCACATTGTGGTACATTGACATTTTGAAAATTCATTTGTTCAATTTATTTTCGGAACAATTGTTTAATTTAATTCCAATAATAATATTGAGAAAATATTCTATCTATGGAATAGATAGTGACTACATCTCGAATCTATTCAATAATCAATTGTTATGAATAGAAATAAATCAAAATTTCCGAGATGAATATTGAGAGTTGAATTGTACAAGTAAAGTGTTAATAAATTATTTAACAGTGAGATAATTTATAAATCAGTATCAAATCCAATGCACTTTAAAACAATGAAAAATTAATTTAAACGTGAGCTTATTGATAGAATGAATGTATTCAGTAAGTAAATGAGAAAGTGGAAGAGGTCGATGTGGTAGATGTGAATAAAAATGCAAAGGGGTGAGGATGGCTTGTGACGGTAACGCAGACGATGCTGAGAAAAGCGGTTTGCTTTTCACTGAACAAACAACGAGATGCTATCTAAAAAAAAAAAGAAAAAAAAAAATAAATAAATAGCTTCCCTTGCGATATGGAAAACGCCAGTGATTTTCGTTGAATAAGATAAGGTGGACCGGGATAGGAAAATCTCGTTGATTGTAAAGGGGATGATTTGAAAAAAAAAAAAACAAAAAAAAGACTTTGGTGTATCCGACCTATTTTTACTTACACCGAAAACGAAACAAAATTGAGATAAAAAAATTTTTAACTGAAAAAAATGCAATTACTTTCGAAGATACATTTGAGTCCAATAGACAACTGATAGAGAGTGGATAAATAGGGGGTTGAAAATAATAAATATTAATACGTCAAAAAAATTATCTCATCAATTTCCATGATTTAATTTCAAGGTGAAAATCATTCCAGACTCATTAGAAAAGATTGCACTTTAAAAAAAAAAAATTTTTCAAGTTAATACGTGGGGTGGAAAGTTGTCCTTATCTTCAATTGAACTACCCTCTAGCGAGTATATATATTATTTGGCATTTCCGTAGAATGTAATATCGCAAAAGATAAAATTTATGTGGGTAAAGAGGAGAAACGTAGAGGGTTGCAACGGCACATACGGGCATAGATGGAATTGACGTCGGTGTACGAGAGAAAAGTCGACTTTTCTATCCCTTATACGTGCCAGAGAGAGGGTGGACATAAAAGGGGTGAGTTTTATTTACGCCCATTTCTCGTCCCAGAGCGTATCTGCATACGCCAGCACAATGGAAAAGAGAAAAGAACGAAAGTAAATAAATTTTCGCGATCCATCAAATATTTTTCCAATCGAAAATCCACCCCCTGGGAAAATTTCATAGGGCTGTTACTACCCTTAAACATATATATATATATATATACATTTTTTTTTTGAGCGTACTTTAACGTAAAATCATGGACTTTTTACTTTACTTTTTTCCTTTTTAAGGTTAAAATATGGTCGACAAAGACTCCAAAGTGAACTACTACTTCAATTTTAACCCCCTCGACTTCCATTTTCACCCCTACGTCTCAACAAAACGTATTCACCGGCCAAATAATGTAGTATATAGGTGCAACTAATGCTTTGAGAGCGGATTCATTGCACGGACATGCTTTTCACATTATCCAGGAGCATGTTAGTGTTCATGCCCAATTCAATTTCATCCCTTGCCCTCCCACCATTTTCGTATACAAGTCTCCCATGGGTATTAGTGACGATAGATTGTACTATTTTAATTTTTACAATTCCCATCGTAAATTAATGTAAAAAAAAAATCATGAATTCTCTCACTATTTCATTACAATAAAATAGAACAATTACAATTCATCAATTCAATTATTATTTGTGTAAAATAAATTTGTGCGTGTTGCAAAGTGTTTATTGCATAAAGAGAAACAAGAACTTGCATTCTAACCTTCCGGCACAGTAATAACACGCGATCTCAACATCTACATGTATATATATAAATGTTTTTTTATGTAAATAAAAATTTGCAAATGGTAGAATAGGCAAAGGGAAACTATTGATGTGAAAGAGGTTCCACATTGCAAATTTTTTTTCTTCTTCATTCTTTTGTTAGCATTTTTTTTTTCTTTTCTTTTTTGAAAGTGAACGCAGTCAAGGAACATTTACATGCAACCGTTGGCGAAATAAGGGATGGAATTGTGAGACTGCAATAGAAAAAGAGGAATGAAGGTAAACATTCAAGCCAATATCATTCCTTTTTTGAGAATGGAAATCTACCTACAACAATCCTTGATTTTCTCTATCTTCACATGTACAACTAAATATATATATATATATATATATCGTTTCTTTTACATCACCCCTTCCAACCCCCTTATCGACAAACTTTTAGTATAAAAGGTTTTCCACTATACTTCTTTTGAATTGTGTATATACATTTCAAAAACAAAAATTAAAAAAATTGAAAATAAAATCCCAATTGTCCCTTCAACAATACAAAAAATTATTTATACTTCTTTTATCAATAAAAAATATAAATATAGTATCAATATTTTTTTTTAATTATTATTCAATGAATAGAATCAATTGTTATTATTATTTATATTAATTTTACAAAATAATATGACAATTGTGCGATAACTTTTTCAATAAACTCATGAACAAATGAAATGATATTTTGAATATTTTTTCTTCTCTAGTCCCGTCGCAATTCAATTCAAAATTCCTCCATCAAATTTTATTTATTTATTTAATGATATATATGTATGAATGTGTGTATGTAAATATCGATTGCGAATATTATTTTCAACTGCGAGCATTCTGCTTGTATTTATTTATTTATTTTTTGTTTCTGGTCCCCAGATATATTCAACCGAGTGTATTAATAGTAAAATGATTGCTCTCGTTATTTCTGTATAAATCGGAGATGGTTAAAAAAAAATATAAAAAAATGGTTTTTCAATAAATATGATGTGACATTTATTCACTTCTGTAAATCCATAATTCTTTATATATTGTTAATATTTATTCATTTAAAAAAAATAATAAACGATTATTATTACAATATTTATGTATTTATTTCTTTAATTCATATAGAAAAAATTAATTTGCCAGTTTAATGGAATACTTTTTCTTTTTTTTCTATTTCTATTTTTTATAGTCGCAACTTCGTGGCATATTATCGATAAGACGCAGTAATAAATAATGTACCAGCTTGCGAATAATTGAAACAACGTGAAGTGCAAGATAATTTATTCACTGAACGTTTGCATGAATAGTTGAATAATTAATTACATATTTAATATTGATATTAATTTTATTTTTTTTGTGTTATTATGCAGGGATTTTTTATTCAGTCGAAAGCGAAGTAATTTTATTTTTTTCTTCCTCCTGTCTATTTCTCTCTTCCATTTTCCGAGTTATATTTCGTCGTGCTTTTATGTATAGTAATATCAGTGAGTAGACGAATTTTACGTAAAAGAAGGGGGGGGGGGGG
>CAJUYH010005588.1:0-22744 GCA_910591685.1 Galerucella tenella | reverse complement strand
CTTTGTACGTATTTTTATCAATGCAGCGGTAAAAATTCAGCAAGTCTACTTCGTTGAATTTGTTGCGTAAATCTTGGTCGTTTTGAATGTCGATAATTTCTAACTGCATTGACTCTGGCGCATTTTCAACTGAAATCGTGAAAGGATTGCTGAATATGTCCAACAGAGGTTTCACTTTTTTGAATCTGTCTTGGAAAAATTGAATCAAAATATCTAGCTTTTCTACATAACTGAAATTAATCGCAGCTTTGTTGAATTTTTCAACCATTTTCTTATAATTCGGAAAATGATCGTAAATTCCAGAATTCAATTGCGATCTAAAAGTGTTGGCTTACATTGAAAGGATGATACATGAGCGTAGAGTTGGGATATCAGTTGATTTTTGCCTTGAAGCCGTGTGTTCAAGACATTCAAATGATTTGTAATGTCAACTAAAAAAGCCAAATCACACAACCAATCAGGATTTTTAAGTTCCGGGACATCCCTTTGCTTTTCCGCCAGAAATATTCCAATTTCTTCTATTAAATTTAGAAATCGATACCTTGTCAATCCACGACTTAGCCACCTTACTTTTGTATAATACAGTTAATCTTCAGATTCGCTTTCGAAGTCATCAAGGAATTGTTTGAATTGCCTGTGATTGAGTCCTCGTGATTTTATGAAATTTACAGTCGAAACTACCACATTCATGACATTTTGAAATTCAATTTTTTTAGAACAGAGGGCTTCGCTTTTTCAGCAAAGTAACTAGCCCAGAATTGACACCAATCATTGAAGGAGCACCGTCAGTCGCAGCTCCTTATAATTTTGATAAGTTTAAATCAGTTTTTGAACACTCATCCAAAAGTACATTGAGTATATCAACTGCTCTGGTTTGACCTTTCAATGAACACATTCCTAATAACTCTTCTAAGACTTAAAAATCTTGAGTTACATCTCGTATGAATATGAGAACTTGAGCTGTGGAACTAATAACAGTGGATTCGTCGAGTGCTAATGAAAAGTTTCAATGATCTTAGTTTTTTCATTCAATTGTTCCGCAATATTACCTTACAAAGACATAATTCGTCTTTGGATAGTCATACGATTCAGTTGAATTTTCTCAAACTTTTTTGCTGCTTCTGGACACATTTTCTTGGCGGCGATTTCTATGCATTATTTTACAAAATCATTGAAGGGACCACTTTGCTTTGCTATCATTCGAGAAATTTCATAAGAAACTTCTGTAGCTGTTTCTGAATCTTGAATGGGTTTTGTGAACATAGCTTGCTGACCAATAATCTCCCGTTTTAACGACAACATTTTTTGCTTTCTTAATTCGCCTGTTAACTTGGTAAAAGTAGGATGCTGCGTTTCATAATGCCTTTTTACATTATATTCCTTTGCAATCGCAACATAATTCTTGCAAATTAAACAAACGACTTTGTTATGCGACCATACAAAAAAGTATTTCTCAGTCCAAATTTCTTGAAACTGCCGATTTTCATCTTTAACCTTACGTTTTTTACTAGGTCCTGGCTTGTCCATGTTGCGTTCTAATCCTGGCTAGGATTAACACAGCACCTAAAAACAATTACACTACCTACTTGAATTACCCATCCTTTTTCAAATTGTCAAAAGTGATTGATTAAATAGGTAGGAAAACACTTATTAATAACAGAGTTTTACTTACAATTTCACAACACAATTATATACGGCACTTGACGGGAAACCTACGTTGAATGTGGATCAAAATATATAACACCGGCTAGTCGAGTTAAAATCTACACTAGAACTATTGACACTTCACTCAAATTAAAATCGAACTGTCGATCGCTGCGGTTATCAACAATATAACCAGTGGATAAGCCGCCACCTCAAGAAAACGAATTTAACCGATATCAGTCAGAACATTACCGACGCATGCACAGCGTACCGATAATCTCCCTCAAGAGTGCGCGCGAGATTCAAATTACTTTTCGAACATATAGAAATCAATATTTTTCTAATGTACGAAAGTATTATTTTTGCTGTCGGCGGGCCGCGGTTTGTGCATCCCTGCATTAATCATTAGCTTCGATTCCGCTCGTTTTTTTTTAAGATCTATTAACCAAGCCTTGGCTTTGTGTCGCTTGTATTCATTTAATGCTTCCTAACTCTTATTGATTGCTTGATTACATTTGTCACTTCACCAGAACAAAAAGGGAATATTTTTTGCTCGCTTTTCCCATCAAACTTTCTAGTATTAGCGAGCAAGAAAGATTCCTTCCTTTGCTCTAGAGCGTGAAGTAACAATCCACCGCATACATTTTTTGGATATAGTTATTATGGAAGTCACTATGGGAAAATTCATTTTTTTACTATTTGAATTATATTGTGTGGTAGTCATCCAATTGTATAACGACATTGCCGTCAAACGTTTGAGATTGGTGTTTTAAATAAAATGACGAGTTGTCATATTTTGTATTTATATTCTTTCTAAATTTGATATAATCACAATTTTTATGTGAAAATGAGTGATTGTTTCAGAATACTTATTTGTTATCAATACAATTACTTCAAATGATTATTTCAGTAATTTTTCCACTCTTTGTAAAGTGATTTTCAAATTTGTAAGGCGTTATAATACTGGGTGTCTCATTATATTCTGACTGTTTTCAAGAGCTTATATCTTCGAAACGGTTCTAGATATTAAGATGCGGTTTCCACAGTTAGGTTTAAAATTACCGTGAGTTTTGTTGTGACACATTTATATAAATTGCGTACTTCTGGTTTACCCGCTAGAAATGTGTCGTATTTTCAGAATACAGTGAATGTAATTTTTTAAATGGGACACCCTGTATATTAAGCAGTTTCGCATATTATTTTTACTTTTTATCGGTACCTTAAAGTTTAAAATCGGTGCACAGAAAGCGAAGTTATATAACTTTAACTGGGACACTGAAATGATTCAGACATCTTATTAATAAATAATAATCAAGGAGGCGTTAATATGTCACACCACAAAAATATTGCGATCTTTGACAGAACGTCACATTGTGTTAGAACCAGTTAGAACAAGATGGTATTTTGAACCAAAATGTTTGCTTCCAACAAGACGGGGCTCCACCCCATTATTCCAACATAGCAAGAGAATCTGTTAACCAACTATTTGGAAATAATTGGATTGGTAGGACTGGTCCAATAGAATGGCCTCCAAATTCCCCAGACCTGACTGTCCCAGATTTTTTTGTATGGGGATTTGTGAAAGATAGAGTCTACAACCCGATGCCTGCTGGATACTATTGAGGAATTAAAAAATAACATACGGCAGGTAATGGAAAATATTCCTCTTGAAATGCTGACAGCAGCATTTGACAACTTGGTTCGATTCCACAAATGTATAGACCAAGAAGAAAGACACATCGAACATTTGTTTCAGAGTGCCCTAAAACATGTTTCTATTTGTTTTTTTACAGTTCACTTTAGCTAATAAAGGTCCAACTTTATAACTAAATCATTACAGTATCCTAGTTAAAGTTATCTAACTTCGCTTTCTGTGCACCGATTTTAAACTTCAAAGTACCAGAATAAAGTAAAAATATGCGTTTTTCAATAAATTGCTGAATATACAGGGTGTCCCATTTAAAAAATTACATTTACTGTATTCTGAAAATACGGGGCTTTTCTAGCGGGTAAACCGGAAATACGCCATTTATATTAATGTGTCACAACAAAACTCACGGTAATTTTAAACCTAACTGTGGAAATCGCATCTTATTATCCAGAACCGTTTCGAACATATAAGCTCTTAAAAACAGTCAGAATATTATGAGACACCCTGTAGTATTAAATTCGAAATATATTGATAACACGCCTTACTAAAATGACAATTATTTCCAGAAAACTGTAATTGTATAGAAAACATTAGTAGTAGTAGTAGTAGTAGTAGTAATATAATTAAGTTTTGAATAAACCAAATTGTTTTATTTTTCGTTAAATAATCAGTCTTGATAGGATTCGAGTTTTAGACTCAGTTTCACAAAATAAGAAGCCTCTTGAAGCCACAGTAGCGTAACGTTTTTCATATTTTGTAGGATAACACAAGATTATTAGAAATGTATTCATCGTAATAGTTCAAATGAAAAAGTCTCTCCCTTTTGAGATTGTTTTTTCAAGCCATTCTCTGATGTATCATACCATTTCTTGGATTGCACATGGGAGCTAAGAATGTATGCCCAATTATTACACACAATATTTCGACTCTATATCTAATTATATTTCCTAAGAAAGTAGTTCTCTCATTGCAAATATCATGCGATTCCATAATTACCTTCCTGTTATCTTTTATTTTTTGCGCTGCCATCTACAATAGAGACAATATTTTTAAATAAACAGTTGAGTATGTTACCTTTCAATAGTTTTCATTTCACAATGTCTATTGTAGCTTTATTTCAACTCTTGTTTTTTATTTTCACAATTTTCCTCAACAACTAATTAAAACTACTTACCTAAAGCCCTTACTTTCTAAACAGCCGCCACAAAGAAATTCTACATTAAGCTGAGGTAAAATAATGTTCAGTTGCTGCAGTAGTTATGCCTAGAAAGAATTGAAATATATTTCAATATAAAAAACAATTTTTATTCATTATACTGTAACTCTAGCGTAAAAACTTATGCTGAGAGTGAACTGACAAGTTTTTTGTAATTAATTTTAGTAGCTTTAATATACTTCAATTAATTTAAATTTCACGTTGAAGTGGGAACTTCTTCTCCAGGACTCCAGGACGTGAAAATTATGAATTATATTACGAATCCAATTCTCCAAACTTTAGTGCTTGCAGTACTTTTTTTCCTAGATCTATTTCTTAAGGAGATCTGAAGGATGCATCTAGCTCCTCCTTCAGTAACTGAGGATTCATTTTTAATTCTGGTGTAGATACTGCTACTCATCCAAGTAGCTTTCTGCAATTCAGGAATATAATTATTGTTAAAAATTAGCAATACACATGTTCACTGTGGAAATAGAAAATAGATGTATTGAAACCAGATCAAGATATTGATTTTACAAATCAAAGAAATAAAATTTAGTCTTCCTGTGAATATACGAAGTCATATTTTATTTTTTTCTATATGAGATAATTATAGGAATAAGTATTAGAACCATATAAATTACCGTGCAGTAGACCCATACAAATTATCACTAGCAGAATTGATTCAGATTTTTTTAATAATATATAATTTTCCATGTATTTTATATAGTTAATTTCTTTATGTCCTACAGCACAGTAGCCTCATTGAATTTTCGAATAGAAATTTATCTCTTACAGAGTGATTCTAAGAATTTTACAAGTAAATACTGAAATTCTAATGCAAAACAAGTAGGTGTTCTTATTGGTTATCTATGCATCCCCTGTTCCAGCTCAAAATACAATATGGTAGTAAAACTGAACAATGCCAGATAAGCGATAAACATTGCGGCAGTGGCGGAGATTACGATATTAGTTCATTTTGCTTATTTAATTAGATTCGATCAACATTACAGTTAAAATAAAATTCATTCGTTCAGGCCTATGAACAAGTTATATTTTCATTTTCATTAAATTGGACTAATTGAAGAAAATATAGTTCAATTTTCATAATTCAAATCCATTGACAATAAATTAATGTATATTAAGTGAAGTAAACATACCAATTATAGGAAATATGAAATTCAATCTATAGTATCATCCTCTTCACTGGCCATACAAGAATCATCCGAAGACTCGTCGAGAGAGATCACTATCGGTTCTATAGTTTGTTCTATGAGGTTATCCAAAACCCATATTTTCTCTTTCTTTTTAATCACATGATTCACAGCATCTCTCCAGTTCTCTTCAGTTATTGTTTTTTGTATAACAATTTGAATGCCATGAGACATATATTGGATTATCATACTTTCTCATTTAACTCACCGATGATTTTTTCACCTTCGGACACCATGAAAGTTGCAACGTTTTTAAGAATATGCTTGTCTCCACTGTGCATTACTTTTCCTGTAGCACCAACAAGTTTTTTATGAGGCATGGTCTTAAATCAAATAAAATACACAACACTAACAGATAAACTAGCTGAACGTCTCAAAATATTCGACAATAAATGATTGCTTCAAACACAACCTCAAATGTCGATAATTTAATTGCTGTCGGCGTGAAATATCGCTTGTAACGCCATTGGCATGAGACTCCAATACTAGAATACCTAAATATTTCAAGGATCACTTGCTACGCTTCATTACCAACGCGTGTAGTTCTAATCTAATGACTCTAGGAAATTGAGTATGAGTACGAAGTGCCTTATTATTTTCTAAATTTGGAATGCTTTCGTTTCTTAATGTTTTTTCCATTTTGTATTGCTTCGAGGAAAAATAAAAATAGTAAAGAATTATCAATTAAATATTTCAAATGCAAAATGGGAGAAAACGGTATAAATCGATATCGTACTTTTGTACAGTTCCATGTGAAATTGAGAGAATTATAAATAAATAATGAATAAATAAAATTTCAGAATATAAATTACGGGTTTCCTCGGGGATCTGTTAGAAACACCTTTTCCTTCCTTATCCGGAATGCGAATGCAGGTTTTCTGTGGTTTTCCTTGTATCTCAATTTTCGCAACGTACGGAACAGTGATACATTTCGGAAATTAACCAAATCGCCATCCTTTGGGTGTACAGCCACAGCTGTCCCTACCGCGGCCTTTAACTTCACTTGATATTGAATCTAATACAAACCCTGATGAGAACTTAATCTTATAACAGGTAGAGTCAATTTTGCATATCCAATGAAGGATAATTGCAAAAAAAAGGGATCTGTTCTGTGACCACTGATATTTTCATTTTTCACTTTCTATAAATGACTCACCCTAGCATATTACGGAAGTAAAAATATTATGATTGATTGCGGATGACACACATCTTCAGTTTTAACAGGAGAGACTATTGATGAACTTGTCTTGACACTAGTATAATCAGAGTCCTTCGTTCTATGGTGCCGTGCTTAGTTTTTGATAATAAACTTTGGAAAAACTGAATGTATCTATTATCTGGCTGATTTTATTGATAGTAATTATTGATAATATCATTATTATTGGTATTGATAGTAAAAAGCTTGACATTCAGTATGAAAATATGTTAAAAGTCTATAGAATTTCTTGGTATTTTTGTAGATCAAAATATGAGGTAGTGTAACGAGATTTTTTTTTTCGTCACCGATTGTCATTTTTAACAATAAATATTATATAACTCATTACTTAGTTTCCGGCCCTTCCTTTAATCAAATTGATTTTTTTTCCGTATTCATTGTTATATTGTATCTGATGTTTGGCAGGGTCTCTCTCTCGCCATCGGACCTGAAATATCATTCATCAAATAAAATAATCGGCTTTGTTAAGAAGCTGAATTTGTTTGGTGAAATTTGAATAGGTGTGAGCCACAATAGACTCTTGCGAGTCGCAGTGGTGGGCTTTATAAACCCACTCACCACAAACCTAACCTAACCTAACCTATATTGTAGTTTTTATATTTGTAGTATAAGGCCGGAGGTACGCAAATTTGAATTCAACCATAAAATGTAGTAGTTTCCAATTTAAATTTTTTCAATAGACAAGGACATTTGGTATATATACCATTTACGACTCTTGCTCTCGTTTTTACCGTCGCTGACCGTTTGTATTTGTGTTCTTCCGATCCGGTTACCGGAATAGTGTAATTAAAACTGTAATTCTTCTTAAAGTGGTGTCAAAAGTGAACTTCTATATCGGAGCCGACTTAAGAAGGTGAAACTATTTTAAAAATTCTCCGTTTGTTTAACAATTTTCGTGCCTCCGAACACTAGAAATAAGTTGATATTTTTATGGAAATTTCCCGACCGGTCGTTTTTTTTCATTATGGTTTTGTTCAGTTTTGCAAATATCCGGCAATAGAAATTAGTTGGTTGGAAAACTGGTTTCCATATTCAGTTATTAATAGTATAAAAGTTACAGATTTTTTTTTGTGAAAAATCCCGGATTTTGGTTTTAATTTTTTTCGTAGAATTGAAACTTGTTTGAGTTCAATGATAAATAAATGTATCTTTGTTTTTGGAAAAAGTGCTTTCGATTTCATCACTAAATTAATTGGTATCTGATTAGTCGCCGGTTTTAGATTGAGTTTACAGTTTTTTTTTCTTCACAGGTCGTTGATAAACAATTAAGATTTATGTGAAATGGTGCATTTTAATTTTGTTCAGGTTCTTTCGCTTTCACACTGTGTGTCAAAGCTCGTGGTACCTTTCTTTTGAATAATTATAATTTTTTCTCTTAACAATTGTTCACCGATTTAGTTTGGATTCAAGGGATAATCAAATCTAGAGGTGGCCCGCCCATAATTCATTTGATTACCGGCAGATCTAAATCGATATTTTCCAGCTCCGTGGTACCTTTTCTTTATAATTTTTCCCTAACAATAGTTTGTCGGTTTAATTTAAATTCAAGGGATAATCAAATCTAGGAGTGACCCGGCCATAATTTATTTGATTACCCAGCAGATTTAAAGCGTTTTCATCTCGTGTCACGAGAGTAGTTTTCCGTCGTTGTGATAACCTTACCGGATCTGACCGTATATTCTTTTTCCCCGTTTTTTTCTACTCGCACGCGTAAAAATATTCAGAAGAGACCACAAGGTAGTAATAGACAAAGTTCCTGATCTCTCTGCTATTTAGCGTAACTTATTTTGATTTGGAAACCGATATTTAATTGGGTCGTGTTAAACTTTGGTAAAGAATTGGTTGAAATAATTCAACAAGACCCCTGGAATTTTCCGTAACCTCCATCTGAGGCTATCTGGAACTCTTGACGCTAAGGGTCGAGGGGCCCTGGAGCAAACCACGTTAAAAATCTGGCGCCCGAGCATTCCGTTAAAGGCTTCCAATATCACGGGAGTCAATAGTGACGTGTTCGTGTGGTAGAAGACCACGTATACGAGGTAAAAGCGTTACAGTAGGATGTTCACAAAGATCATTCATTTGAGGGTGAATTTCAATAAATCTCACTTTGCAATATCCCGAAGTAGGAACTTGCTACCATCACATGCTGTATTGGATGTTTACTATAGCCTTTATTTTTGGGATTGTTTTAGAAGCTAATAGAATTTTTATAGCACCAAAACAATTATGCGAAATATATTTGAAACTTCACGTACGACAACCAATTTTGTTAAAATAGCATTTTTGTGTATGAAACTATTTTGTATATTGGGGTGAGATTCACTGAGACATGAAAGATCTATTGAGCTCCCCCACTTCTACTTGATGGATGGACCGTATTTAATTGACGTATACAGAGATCTTGTTAACCGCAATCGATAAAATATCAATAAGGTGCAGAAAAAGTTTGGTGCTTTGATGAAAAATTGGATGAGTGGAAAAAATCTGAAATATCTTAACTAGCTCCGGAGATATTCGGCAAAATCCGAAAACGGCCACTTCGGTTTTTAAATGTGTCGTTTTTGTTGAAGATAAGTATCTAAGAATATCTTTTTCTGGTAAACAAGGTTTTCCATAAATTACCATACCATAAACTTCATAACGACGTATCGTCTCTGTAATGTATGTATCCTACTATGGATACTTGGTGCATTAGAAGTGTGGAAGGGCCTCTGACTAGGTGGTGTTGCTGGTCACTTGGTGTGTCATCTCACAGGAATAAAAACAACTACTGGAATCACTGGGTCATGTTCTCTTTATTACCTTACTTTACTATTATACATTAACCCACTTATTACTAGTACTAATTAGAATATTAATTAAAATGATTACGATGAATAGAATACACTTTGAATGTCTTTAGGACATCTTAGAATAATTAAGTAATGAATTAGAATTGATTAGAATGTATTTAGAATAATTTAGAATGAATGTTAAAACACTTTCGTTAACATATTTATACGACGAGTCAAGTTCAGCGTTTTTTGTAAATATAAAACAATTCTGTTTATGTTTATTTCACGCTCTGAACTTGACATCCTACGTGAGACCTTTCTCTTTCATATTGTCAACGATTCATGCTTTATAGAAATTAGCTTCAAGGGAATTTATGTCTTTATTCATAATAATACCATAATAATAATTTAAATAATTGATAAATAATATTTCAGCCAAAAGGCATCACACCTTCCCCTTTTACAAAAAGAATAAATTCCGTTGAGCTTCCTTTCCCCCAATGAAATAAATTTACAATTATCCTAAAAATAGATGATAGATGATTATTAAATAATGTCATTAACCTATGGTAACATATATCTATAATCTAATGTATGTCCATTGTCATTAAATTGTTTAGGATAACTTAATTGTTTGGCTTGTTTATTTATAATCACTCAATGTTTTTATTTACTATCACTACTTGTTTGTTGTGACCTATTCGTAATTGTTTGTAAACACACCCGCACTTTCTACCTTACAATTTTTAAGTCATTTTACAATAAGGATGGATTCTCTTTTTGTGTATTTCTTTTATCACACCTGATTCTAATTTGACTTTACAGTTAACCTCACTCACCTCTGTGACTGTAAATGGACCTATATATTGAGATTCGAATTTGGTTTTATTTTCCCTCTTTACTAAAACTGAATCCCCTATTTTAAAATCAACTGGATTAGCTACCTTACTATTTTCATCCTGTTTTTGATCCGTATGTTCATCCTTAACGAAACACGGTTATTTTCAAATTGCAGAATTGGTAATTTATGCGCCTCTAAATTATTCAGTACTTTATATACTGCTGGCTTGCGAATATCTCTCTTTATTTCTGTGGAAACTATTTTATCTTCTCTTGTAGGCTGAGCTTTATTCTGACGAGTTTTTGACCTCGTTATTGCTAAAACGTGAGCATTGTTAATGTACAAGTCTTTTAATTCATTTACGGATATCCTTGAAATGCTGTCCGCATAATTTGAATTTCCTTTCAAATATTGTATTTCGAAGTTGTATTCTTCTAGGTCTAGTCTAATTCTTGTAAGTTTCGAAGTTGGTTCTGTCATCGAAAAAAGATGTGTTAACGGCTTATGATCCGTTTTCACAATAAAATGTGGAGAGCCATATAAATAACACTTAAAATGATTAATTCCCCAATGGATAGCTAACAGTTCTTTCATGATTATAGGTTTATTTAATTCGCTTTTCTTAAAACTTCGCGATGTATAAGCTATAGGTAGATCTATACCTTCGTATTCCTGGCTAAGTATTGCAGAACACGCAATATTTGAAGCATCTGTTGTCAATATAAATTTTTTATTGAAATCTGGATATTTCAGAATAGGCGGCTGAATTAATACCGATTTTAGTATTTGGAATGATTTTTCGCAGTCTTCTGACCACTCGAATTTTACATTTTTTCTAGATAATTTATTGAGAGGTATGCATATTTCAGCGAAATTGGGAATGAAACGTCTGTAATAGTTACAGAATGCTACGAACCTTTTAGATTCTTCTGAATTTTTGGGAACTGGATATTGCTCAATGACTGAATATTTTGCCTTGTCGGGTAGAACCCCTTCACTAGACAAATTGTGTCCCAAATATGTTACTTCTTGTCTGAAGAATTGACATTTTTGTGGATTTAATTTAAGGTTGAATTTCCGACATGTGCTAAACACCCTTTCGAGATTACTTAAATGATGATTTTCTGACATCCCCATTACAACTATGTCATCCATATAAAGAAATGCTTTTTCTGGAGTTAATCCTGAAAATGCTATGGACATCATCCTTGAAAAACTATTTGGACTTATATTTAAACCAAATGGTAATCTTGTATACTGAAAGGAACCTTTTTCTGTGCTTAAAGATGTATATTTCCTTGAAGACGGTTCTAAGGGAATTTGATGAAAACCTGACATAAGATCTATGACTGAAAACCATTTCGACCTCCCTAGCTGATCTAAGATCGAATCTATTCTAGGTAATGGAAATTTATCTGTGACTATTTTCTTATTTAATTGCCTGAAATCTATACAAAGTCTCCAAGATATCTCTCCATTGATTGCCTTTTTGGGAACAAGTAAAACTGGACTGTTATAATCTGAGATTGGAGATTCAATTATACCTTGATCTAATAACTTTTGGACCTGATCGTTAAGTTCTGAAGATTGAGAATGTGGCGTGCGATAATTTTTAATATATACTGGAGTATCATCCTTTACCAATAGCTTTTGCTCATAAAAATTATTATGCGTTAAAATGTCATTTTTTAAAGCAAAAATATCTGAAAAATTCTCACTAAGATTTATTAGCTTATACCTGACGTATTCTGGTACCTCTAAATTCAATGTTTTTCTTAATTCTTCCATCCTATTCTTACTTTCATTCGTCACAGCATATACATGAAATAAATTTAAATCCAATATTTTAATGTTATTTGTATTTATCGACTTGCTTTCATAATTTGTATTTAAAATTCTGACATAAGGATTAGTTTTTGATATAATAGATCTTGCTATAAATATTCCTGGTAATAATTCTTGTTGCTCGACAACTTTATCCTGTCTTAAATTTTTGAAACTTTCTACCAACCGATAGACTTCACATCTAGGCGGTATTGCTATAGTATCATATTCAGGATTATCAAAAATTTCTAATGTTACTCTATTCCTGGATTTGCAATCTATGTATAATTTTAATTCTGAATAATCTAAAATACAATTATAATTTCTTATGAAATCCCTACCTAGAATTCCATTCGTAGGTATAGGAAATTTCTCTTCTACTACATGAAAACAATGTCTAAATGCTACACCCTTAATAAAAAGAAAAGTTTCTATTGTACCCAAAGTTTTAATTTCTCCCTGAGTTATTCCTTTAATGTTTAAGATTTGTGTTGTTTTTATTAAGTGATGTGGAAAATTATCTGAAATTTTTAATAACGATATATCTGCACCTGTATCTAATATAAAAGTATCTATATTATCCGATATGTCAGTTTTAATTTGCACAAAGTTTGAAAGAGTTAAATCAAAGTTATAAATATAACGATTATTGTTAAGCAAGTTGTTTAAAATTTTGGATTTTCCACCTTTCTTTTTCAAAACCCCAATTCTTTTTGTTCGTCTTCCTCTCTTCTTTCTTCACTTTCACACATTCTTACATTCCTATAATTATTGTTGAACCTATTGGTAGGTCTTTCCCTATACTCGTTTGAACTACCTTTATATCCCTTGAATCTCCTTTTTCCTTGATTCTCTTGAAATCTCCTATTATTGTCGTAGTTACCTTTCCTATGAAAGTTATTTCCTCCATTATGATTAACATAAGAATTTCTCCGCTGAGGAAAATACCTATTTCCCGACCAAAACTTATTCCTATCTGCCTTATAATGCAGAACACTCTCTGTTGAATGATTGTTTCCCACATTGATGGAAACCAGTTTAGTCATCACCTCTTGTGGTGTGGTAAAATTTCCAGCTGCTATAACGGTTTTTATCCGTTCTGAAGCTGCGTTGTCTAACAATGATTTTACTGCTGCCTCTGTAGTATACTTCATTGCTAAGTGTACTGGCATTCCTTCTGCCAAATACGCGGCTTGTAAACTTTCGGTCAGTTTCTCCATTTCGGAAGCATATCCGACGAGATCTTTATTATTTTGCCTTAGTTTACTTAGTTTAGCACTTATCAAACTAGTGCTGTCTCCTCTGAGTCCTTTCTTAAGTGTATCGACTATTTCTCTCAGAGAGTTCTCAGTAGTAATCAAAACCCTGGCTTTTCCAGTCAGTCTTGTTTTCACGAATAACACAACATTTCTCTCATGCTCTGCTGCGTATACTTGAAGTAAGCTAACCGCATCTACAAAAGACTGTAGTTTGCTTGTATCTCCATTAAACTCGTTTGGTAATATCTTACCAGCTAAATTGAAAAAATCATTCATACTTAATGCCATTTTATCTTTGCTTGTTGCTTCTAATACCTCTTTATTAATTAAATTATTACTCGTAATTAATTGAGACGGAACTTTATACCGACAATCTAACACTTGAAATGCTTTCTCTACCTTATCTCTGATTTTGTCAAAATATAAAATGCATGTATTCTGCTGATCCTCGTCTAATTTATACCAATTCTTATTTATTAACTTAGAGAAATTATTGAATGAATCACACAACTTATTTATTATATCTATGTGACTTTCTGAACTTTTAGGAACCTCCTTTTTTAACACTCGCTTACTATTCTTACGTATATCTTCTAGAATTAAATTCAATCTAATCTCAAATTCTTCCCACGTTACTGCATTTCCATCACTCGGGGACATTTAAAATTAAATGATTCATTCTCAATAAAAGGAAAAAAAAATATATCAAATACTAACGCAACAACGACAAAACAGAATATATCCTTAAAGTTTACAAAAAAAATTCTCACCATCTTATAGGTTCAGTGTGCTTTGCTGTAGATTTCTTCTTATCTCCCTCTTCAGTTGTCTTCTATAGTTCTTATATATGGACCATGCGAATTGTAGCACTAAAACAACCACAATGATGTAGATGAGAGTCTTCACCTCCAGATCTGCTTCCATTTTCTCTTCCTGGACTATGAAATTGCTGTTGACCACACCATTTTCCTGGACCTCTTGCTTCGTTGACTTACCACCCATTTTCACAGAATTCCAATTGTTTGCAGGATCGCCATGTAATGTATGTATCCTACTATGGATACTTGGTGCATTAGAAGTGTGGAAGGGCCTCTGACTAGGTGGTGTTGCTGGTCACTTGGTGTGTCATCTCACAGGAATAAAAACAACTACTGGAATCACTGGGTCATGTTCTCTTTATCACCTTACTTTACTATTATACATTAACCCACTTATTACTAGTACTAATTAGAATATTAATTAAAATGATTACGATGAATAGAATACACTTTGAATGTCTTTAGGACATCTTAGAATAATTAAGTAATGAATTAGAATTGATAAGAATGTATTTAGAATAATTTAGAATGAATGTTAAAACACTTTCGTTAACATATTTATACGACGAGTCAAGTTCAGCGTTTTTTGTAAATATAAAACAATTCTGTTTATGTTTATTTCACGCTCTGAACTTGACATCCTACGTGAGACCTTTCTCTTTCATATTGTCAACGATTCATGCTTTATAGAAATTAGCTTCAAAGGAATTTATGTCTTTATTCATAATAATACCATAATAATAATTTAAATAATTAATAAATAATATTTCAGCCAAAAGGCATCACAGCAGGGTCACCATCAATTTTATTTTCTTGAATACGGATCTGTATTTTTCATCGAGATATTTTTTAAACTTTGTAAAGGTACATACTTCACGATTCTACCACGTTAAGTCTTTGGAAAAAACATCTTTTTTTAGTCCGCTCCCATTCACCAAAGTCAAATGAGTAATTTTATATATTGCATTAAATGAGAATTTTTGAATAGAACCATTAAACTTTCAAAACTCAACAATTTATTCGAAAGTTCAATCAGAAATCAGTCAAAGAAGTTGTTTAATATAATTTCAATTTTGTGCAAACATAGTTCGATTATATGAGATGTCACTGACCATTGACCATTTTGGGAGTAATTTTTTGAAATACATCTACCATTTGTTAATGCAAATCTAGTGTAATATTTGGCACATTTTCGCTGTAAACTTCGTTTTTTATGAAGCCCTATACAAAATAATTTATGGAGCTAAGTCATGTGAATTGTAACGTCATATTTGGCCACTATCATTGAAATATTTAAATATCTACCGGACGGCGAGTAGCCAGTCCTTTTTTCTTACCAACATGTGATTCTCGATAACCTGTAGCACCGATCACCGCTGAAAGGCAAAATTTTTACATTTAATGTGCGACGGAAAATCTCCGTTGGTGAGGATCAGTATACACTGATATTGGTCAAATATTTCAATTCTTCTCTCCTATAGAGATTAAGAACACAGTATTAATATGTAAACTCTTTCTCGAAGTGGAGCATGTGAACAGGAAAGGAATATACAACGTATGTCGATTGCTCATCGCATAGTTCAATAATTTAATAGCGAGTAGTTAGAATGAGCTTTCTTTCTCCTGTGAACCATCAACCGATAGCGTTAAATTTTATTTATTGTGAAAGATTCACCTCAAACTTTATTTTTCTAAAGTGCATTCAATGTGAATGCACTTAGTACCTACGACTTAGTACCTGCGACTTAGTACCTACCTGAGACTTTGTACCCGGAAGTTTGTACCTGGAAGTTTGTACCTGGAAGTTTGTACCTGGAAGTTTGTACCTGAAACTTAGTACCTGAAACTTTGTACCTGAGACGTTGTACCTGCTAATTTTCCGGACGAAGTAGTTTTCATTAGACATTTTAGACACGTAGGCAATTAAGGAAAGTAAACCAAAAAACAACGTGCTTCAACAAACAACAACAACATTTTTTTTTTATTTTACTGTCATATTAGTTTTTAAAGTCATTATACAACTTGTAAATTTAACAACGTTGTTCATATTCCTTCCCTTCCAACATTTCCAGGTTTGTTGATAGAGAGTTGTGAGGTGAAAAACAAGTCGACTAATATTACTCAGGGTGGCGCCCACTTACCTTTCTTGATTAACTTTAATTACATTTTCTATCTTGATTTATTAACTAATTAAATTCATTTGGTTTCTTAACTCAAATTATTATCTCATTAATTTCCATATATCTTCAATAACTTAAATAAAGTAGGATTACCCGCGAACCGGTAAGACTACTCCCTGAATTGATATTAGTTTGGTCTCCGAATTCACACCTGAGGAGCTTTCCACATTGAGTCGCCGTTGCAATTTATCTTGCCCTATTATTTTAAATAAATAATTAGGTAACAGAATCGAGGAGGCCATATGTTGGCAATCCAATTGAACAAAATATTTGTTTGAAACTTTGCAACTCTTCTTGCATTGTTCCCACCACATCCATCTTGTATGAAGTAATTAATATTCTGTATTGTTCCTAGGGACATCTTATCGAATACTTCCTCCTGTAGCTTCAAGCACCTGAGCTGGTTTGATTTACCGCCTGAAAATATTGGTGTAACTATTTTACTCATTGATGAGACCACACCATATATTTTGCGAAGAATGGACCTGTGGCCTGGCTTTCCTTATTGAATGGAGGTTTGCAGTGGCATGAAAATGCTTGTTTCTTGGATTAAATATTTCAATGTTAGTGAATGTACTTTCATCGATGTATATTTCTGTTAAAATATGGAAAACGGCGTTTAATAGGCGCCAAAGTTTTTGTTTTTATATGTAACCTCAACCTTCCATCAACATTGAGAAAATCCCTTTTTTGAAAAGCCCAATATAATAGAATACCAATTTACTAATCGGCAATGTGCGGAATAGTATGTCTAAATTTGTTAACCATGCTTGTGGCGGAATATATCGGCAATATATAACCAACTATTTTGATTGGTAATTAGGACACAAAAGAAAAACTAAGCAATAACACATTCGAAAAATTAAACGGGCGAAAAAATATTTGAGCTGAGAAGCATTGCGAATGAGTTCAATAAAACATTCACCAACATGGGAAAGAAATTAGCAAATAACATAAAAATAGAAAAAAACGTATCTTCTCAAAAATTCCGAACACTGAACTCGTTTGTTATGCTCAACACAGATTATCAGGAAATTAAATCTATTATCGGAGAATTGAAAAATAACAAATCACGTGGTTATGATGGTCTGAAATCAGAAACCCTCAAGTCCATATCAGAATATCTCATCGAACCATTGGTATTCATTATAAATAGATGTATGGTATTGAGATACTGGCACACGGATTTCAAGGACACTATCATTATTCCAATATTCAAAGGGGGTGAAAGTGATTTGGCTGGTAACTATAGACCTATATCACTTATAATAACAAACTTTACTAACATTTTTGAAAAGGTTATCAAATATCTTTCCTCAAGCAATATAACATTCTTTCTGATAGACAGTTCGGGCTTAAAGAGAATGTATCTACACAAGATGCAATTCTTCACTTAACTAACAATGTGTATCTTCTGTAAGTTCCTTGTGGCATTACTTATTCTTTTTTCTCTTATTCTTTTGGGAATCAAACCACAATAATGTTTTTGATTTCGACGTTTCGGTAGCGTTCCAGCTACCGTTGTCAAGATTAACTAGTAAAAAAATTAATAAAATAATTTTTGGTCCCTATCTGACACAACGAAAAAATATGACAACTAGACAATCAATAATATTTTGAAGCTTAAGACTACAAAACTTTGTTGTCAAATTTTATTAAGGTCCATTCATAGTAGATCACACCTCTGGTAAAATGTGAAATGAAATATTTCATTTCATGACATTCTATCGATATGATAGTCTACTAGAAACGGAATCAAGTGAAGTGCACGTTCCAGGAACGGTTTTTATTGGGATAGCGCTTTTTTCTAGCATATTTTGGAAATGTTGTTAGTAAAACGCGTTTGTTGTTACTTTTTTGTGTATGATCATTTTTGTTTTCAAAACATGTATAACTCAGTTTGGTGATTTTGTGTATTGAAGTGTGTATCGATTAACAACTATTCCAATGATAAATCATAAGAAAACCTGGATAAAAACAATGTGTACTCTGCTTTGGACAAAAGTATGCCGTGTTTATGTGTGTTAATAGATCTAGCCAAGGCATTTGACACCATAAGCCATACACTTCTTTTAGAATATTTGGAAGATAAGAGGAAAATGCCTAAGTATTTTTCAAAACTATATTTCAAATGGAAAACAGTGTGTCAGAGTAGGAAATGCATACAGCGTAAATCTAGCTATCGAGTATGGGGTACCTCAAGGCACTGTATTGGGCCCGGTACTCTTCTCGATTTATATAAATAATTTATTCAATATAAAAAGTAGTGGTGGAATTATAGGATTCGTAGACGATACAGCTATCTTCTACAAAGCGACTACCTGGGAGGAATTAGAAGCGAAAGTAAAAACTGATATTCCTCGCATTAAAAACTGGTTTGACCAGAAAATGCTAACTTCAAACTTCGATAAAACTCAGTATCTACCATTCAGCTGCAACAAATCTACGTCACCAAACTTCAGTTTTATAGATATACAGGTGGGAGGGTCGGTCCATCGATTACTACCATCAAAAAATGTTAAATACCTTGGTATCTTTATTGATACACATTTGCGATAGGACATTCATATACAACATACGATTAAGAAACTCCAATACATAATTTACAAATTTAGATGTCCGTGCGACATAATACCCCAAAAAGAACTTAAAGTAGTATATTATGCACTAGATCTTGGCTAGGGGGTCATCACTGAAAACACATATTACCGCTCTAGAGATTCTCCAGAAACGATTTCTCAAAATGATGATGCACAAAAAAGGATTACTCGACAGATTTGACCTATTTCGAATCGCAGGTACGTGATCTGACACAAGAATTTTACTTCAAATGCATGCTTACCTATCACAAAAGCAGAAAACTAACTGGAAAAGAACAATCACGATCACAACACAAGACAAAGCATCCCATCCCATTCATGACGAAATCGATTGGTCAAAGATCATATGAATTTTTGGCTCCGAAATTATACAATACTCTACCCCAAGAGTTGAAGAATTTATCGAACATCTTATTCAAAAAAAAAACTGAAAACCTTTATATTAGAGAAACCCAGAAACCTCATTCACGAATTCAAAGATATGAAAAGCTTCTGAATGTCTTACGTATCCCAAGTTATACCCATAGTACGGCTATACATACTAGTAGGATTGTGTTGTGTATGAAACATACCACCAGTAGGATTGTGTTGTGTATGAAACACACCTTCTGGTTGGATTTTATTCTCAACCACCCTAATCCTTTAATGATAATATGATCCAAATTCTGCCAACAAATAACCTTTATTTCTTTAATATTTGTATTCAGATAGGTTCCTCTCCTTTTATGAATGTTTCTTTTTCTCGGAACAAGTATTAGTACACTTACCATATATATTCTATATGTTGTCACTCGTAACTTGTTACTCACTTTTTTATACATTGTCTTATCGCAAGAGACTCGTTATTCACTTCCATTATGTATGCTTATCCAAATTTATGTATTTATTTATCTAGTGAATAAAGTTATTATATTATTATTATTAAAATGATAGTCTCACTCATAGACCGGTACTGATGAAGCGTTAACACACTGAAACCGGTCTACAAGTGGTAGCAGCACCTGTACCCATTCTGAACAGAAACGATAATAACCTTACTTTTTCGATATGACAGTAGTCAAAAAGTGGACATTACTTATAACAAAAACTCAAAGTAAGAACGAGAAATATTCCAATTGTTGAAAATTGGTAATGGGCAAATTGTTGCAAATGGTTGCAAATTATTGCAATAGCGATTGGTAGTGATTGATTAAAACGAAGACGTGCATTGAGAAATTGAGAATTTGAGAAAACCAGAGTTTATTCGGTTACGAAAAGTCATGTGCCTATTGATTGAAGATTATGCAGTGTGCTGCACATGATAATACCTTTTCACTAATATTAGTTTTTGTTGATCATGCATCAATATTATTTTGAGATTTTGACTGATCGAATGGATTTTTCATCCACAGAACAATTTCTATTCCGTAACCTCACTCACCTTACGATTTATACGTCAGTTTATAACTTATTTTGTATGAATATGTACAGTAACCGAAATAATGCATTTATTTCGTTTGTCTTTTACACACTGTATATCGCTAATAGAGGGAAACTCACTTCACTGACTTTAGCAATAAGTGTATGGTTCGGATAATTTCCGAAAACGTCAAGGAAAGTTATTAAAATTCTTGTTAAAACATTGATACATTCATTTCTGGATTGCAAACTTTCGGAAATTTTATAATGTTTCTTCCATCACTATTTTATCATATAAAAAGACTTTACAAAGGAACTGTTTGCCTTTATTATCTTGGTTTTATTGCTAGAAGCCACTGTAGCTTCATATGAATATCTTCTAAACACATTATATCTAACGACATTTCACCTAACCGAATAACATTAAAATTGAGTAGCTTCTATTCCAAAGTGAAATATTAATATTGCCTTAACCGGAAGCTCTTATGTGGAGTGAAGAATACTATGCATGTAGTGCGAGAAATATTATTTGGTTACATTGACTTCAACATAGAGTCCATAAGCGATAAGTATAAGAAGGTTTATTTTATTTCACATTATATTATTCCATATTTCATATTATATTACCTTCCAGAATATTACCATGATTTAAAAATTATGAATATTTTCATTAAAATTATATTCAATTTCATAATTGGAAGCGATATTTAATTTGTACTTTGTGTATTCACACAAAGAATCAGTTTCTCATTTAAAAACAAATTAAAAAAAAGTCAAACTATTTTCATCAATCCAAAATACCTGCTTGGCTATTCCACGTTGCCAAGTCCTAAAAAATGGAAGGTTTCAACCGCTTTCAAACCGTGAAAATTTAACAGCATCGTTAGGTATTTGTTTAATGTATGTATTCTAAGCTGAAAGTGTAGATGGCAAAAAGTTGGTGAATTATAATATACATTCTTTGTTTAATGTGTAACAGAGACAACTCCATTGAAAAGTTTATTGATTCTTGATTCGTCCATTCCAAGCAGTTATTTATAGTAAAAAATTTTCGCTGAAGAATAATTTAAATTAAAATTAAAAAAAAACACGATAATATGATCGCATTACTACGATATATCGGGAGTTGAGCCCGCTTAGAGCTCAGGCCCGTAAGCATTGCTTACGTTTGATAACCGATACAACCGCCACTGCTTTTAAATTGAAAACTAGAACAATTTCCAGCACTACAATGATATGTCACATGTTAAAATGTACAAAAAGATCGGATTAATTATTTTGATTTGTTACAACCATTCGAGTTATCATAATTAAGAGGTTCATATAACTTGTTCTCGTGTTAATATAATTAATTTTACAATTGATAAAAATGTACAATCGAAACCCGGCAACGTTCAAACAAACAACACGGAATCGTTTGGTGAATGATCACATTGTCGCTTACAGCTGTTGTTACGGGACAAAGGATTATTCGGATCTCTTTTTCGAACATCCAAAAATGAGCTCTGTGCATACCGTCTGTTTTATGACTAGACCAATTAAGGTCTCAGGAATCCTTTTACTCTTTTTACACATCTCCCTGAAGGGTACCTAAAAATAAGAAATCCATCCATTTATATCTATTTTTATTTATTTTAATCAAATATGATGATCACCAGATCAGGATATTAATTTGATAAGTTGAAAAGCCTAAAGGTTGTTTTGTTTACATAGTGTACCAAATTGGGCTGATGACAATCTTGTCACATCTGTCAATCCTGGAAATCAATCATCTTAATGTGATTATAAATCATAAGTTAACCCTTCCACTCATAGATCTACTGAGAAAAGATCATTGACCTGTGTTATTAATTAATAGTTTTCTCCGTACAAGTTCTGTCATCAGAGGTTATCCTTGTTTAAGTGCTTTGCTAATAAATAGTTAAATAAAAGAACAAACCTTTTTTTTTTGAAGACCATCATCGATACGTAGACAGGATTTTAGTTTTTTTGGTCCTTGTGAGATTGTTGAAAGATCACATGGAATAGCAGTTTGGCTGATTTTGAGAATAAAATACTTATTAAGTGAGCGTAAATTTTATTAGAGTGATCCTGCTGGAACTCTACCACTCTGTCCTAGTGGATATTAAA
>CAJUYH010005587.1:0-22745 GCA_910591685.1 Galerucella tenella | reverse complement strand
GTTTTTTGTATAAAATATCGGGCCAAAAAGTGATGGCTCAAGTGGAGGAAAAAAAATCTTTTATTGGATTTTTCTCTGTAAATTGTGTATAACCCGCAAATTTTTCAACAGATAATCTCCAAAATAGGTGAGTACTATCGATTTTTCACAAAATCAGTTAAAGAATCGTGTGTCCCTATAGTTCACCGGACCCAAATGACCATTTGTAATATGTACCTTCCCGATGTAAACTGGACATCGTTAGAAGTACGGAATTGTATTAGACAACTACCGGAACCCCTTCTTCTGCTGGGTGATAATGAGCTCTGGGGTTCAACGAGAACTTGTTCAGGAGGCAGAATCCTAGAGGATATAATAAACGAACGTGACTTGGTCATTTTGAATACAGGAGAAGGAACATACCTCAATCTTAGATCTAACAATATGACAGCAATCAATCTAACCATTGCGTCAACACAAATCGCACACAAATTCAACTGGAGTGTCAATGAGGAGAATCAATCACGGAACAGGTAGATGAATTAACCAAGGCCATTCAAAATGCTGCTACTCTATGTATACCGAAGATAAGTGGCTTGGTAAAGAAAAGAAGAGTACCTTGGTGGAATCCAGAACTGAAAGAGGCCATTAGAAGTAAAAAAAGAGCCTTCAATTCATTTAAGAGAAACTCGAACAACGAAAACATGATTAACTTCAAATGACTCAGAGCCAAAGCCCGTTTTCTATTGGTGAAAAGCAAAAAAGAATCGTGGCAAGATTATGTTGGTACAATCTACGTAAACACCCCAACAAAAGAAATTTGGGACAAAATTAGAAAAATTGAAGGATATAGTTTCAGTGTGACCTCTCCCTTATTAATTATAAACGGTAGTGGAATAACGGGCGAAGATAATGTTGCAGAAGAACTTGCCAGATCATTTTCAACAGTAAGTGCTACCAATAATTATAACCCTAACTTTATACAAATTAAAACCATTCAGGAGAGCATACCGATAAACTTCGAAACACAAGAAACCATACCCTATAACGAACCCTTCAGCCTAGAGGAACTTGAGGAAACAATATCAAACACCAACAATTCAGCACCAGGTAGTGATGAGATTCCATTTGAACTCCTTAGGCGTTTACCTGAGAATAAAAAAACACTAATACTCAACTTATTTAACAATATCGCCCCATCTCGCTAACATGTTGTCTAGGCAAAATACTAGAGAAAATGGTTTGCTTAAGACTACTGCAACATTTGGAAAAAGAAAAACTATTATCAAATTACCAAATGGGCTTCCGTAAAGGAAGGTCCACTGTCGATCAACTTCTATTAATGGAGAACTACATGAAAAAAAGTTTTGCAAACAGATCACACACCGTAGCAATATTCTTTGATTTCGAAAAAGCCTATGATACAACATGGAGATACGGGATTTTGAAAACATTACACACATGGGGTCTTCGCGGCAACTTGCCGAAATTTGTTCGAAGTTTCCTAAGTGACAGGGAGTTTAGCGTCAGAGTTGGAATGGAAACATCACGAAGGCATTATATGGAGAATGGAATCCCTCAAGGAGCAAACTTGAGTGTCATTTTATTCTTGGTAGCTATTAACGGCTTGGCCAATGTTATTCCTGAAAGAGTACAGAAAAGTCTGTATGTGGATGATTTGGCGATATATTACTCCTCGCCGCTAATGGCATTACAGGATAGTATAAATGCCATCACAGATTACTCAGAAAATAACGGTTTTAAAATATCTGTATCTAAAACACATTGTATTCACTTTTGCAAACAAAAAAGAAATCACCCTGAACCCAAGATGTACTTGTACGGAAATAGTATCCAGATAGAAGCATCTACCAAATTCCTGGGTCTTATTCTTGACAAAAAACTCCTTTGGAATGACCACATAAAAAAGCTTTCAGTGAGCTGTAAAAATATCTTAAAAACACTGGCAAATATCAATTGGGGATCTGATAACACCGTTCTGATAAATTTTTACAAGACCTACATATTATCAAAAATGGACTACGCATCCATCATTTACGGCTCGGCTAGTGAATCAAACTTAAAAGTACTAGAACATATTCAGTGTACTGCCTTAAGATTAGCTCTTGGTGCATTCAGAACAAGTCTCTACCTGTCATTATGCTGTGAAGGAGGAGTGACACCACTTCGGTACAGAAGGCAGAACTTAATGACAAATTATTACTGTAAAATACTCGACAACCCCACACACCCTGCACATGAAATACTATCCACACTAGAGATTCCTCTCCAGCCCCGTCGAGCTAGCAGTTTATCATACCCAACAAGAGTATCACTTCTACTAGAGTCCATAAACATCAGCGCAAGAGAAAACCAAATCTACGATGAAGGCCTAGAACAACAGAAAAAGTATATGAAAGAAAAAATCATGGACAAGTGGCAAGAAGAATGGACTGTCAATAATAACCCGCTAAAAGAAATACAAACAAGTATACAACTCAAACCATCTGAATATAAACTTCAGAAGCGTAGGGACAAAGTAGTAATCACCCGGATAAAAATTGGGCATACTAACCTGACCAGCTCTCACTTACTTCTCGGAAGGAACGCGCCTGTCTGTGAATGCGGAAGACAAATCACTTTAAGACACCTAATAGTTGAATGTCCACTGCTTTCTCGAAGTCGTCTGGATATAGGGATCGCGAAAGACATTAAGACATGCACTTCAACTACAGAAGAGCAAATTAAGTTGTTGAATTTCTTGAAAGCAAACAGCTTGTACCTTAGAATATAAAAGTACAGCCTTAAATTTTGGAGGGGGTTTTTGGTTGGTAGGCTTTGAAGGAGTCCAACACTACCCGATCTTCGGGTGAACATGAGTTTTCCCTCCTCCAAATAAGAAAAGCTAATGACCAAAGCAGTCGATGCTCTATAACAAAAAACAAAAAAAAATAATAGATAGTTTAGTTTATTGACCTTAAATACAATATTAAGTACATACAGTCATAAATACATAAAGTAAAAATTAAATATAAAAAATACGATACATCAAATTTATCTTATGTGATAAGAATGAAAATAAATATGAAAATAAACATTAAAACACAACTAGTATAAAATACTTAACAGTAAACATCTCATTAAACAGAAACCATGAAAGTTGGTAAAACTGAACTATGCTCATTAAGAGTTTTGGCAAAAAGTAATAAAATCATTCACACTATAAAAACAATGTTGCAACAGAAAACGTTTCACTAGTTTTCTGAAAGCACCCCTATTCAACTTGCCAACGGCTTATTCTTTATAATACTTTTTAAATACATTATATACATTACAATATACTCGATTGTTTTGCGATAAGCATATTCTTGATCTCGATGGTAGAAGACAGGTCGCATTTCTAGTATTATAATTATGAAAATCCGCGTGGGATACCAACGAATCAATATTGAGATGAATAATCATCAGAGATTCATAAATGTACATACAAGGAAGCGGAAGGACTTTGAACTTCTTGAACAGTTTCTAGCATGGATCGCCATATTGAACATTTGCGATGATACGAACAGCCATTTTTTGCAATGAAAAAACTTATGAAGCATTTGCTGCTCCGCCCCAAAGTATAACACCATAGTTGAGATGACTATGAACGAGTGCAAAATAAACTATTCGTAGAATATCTTGACTTAAACAACTTCTAATCTGCTTCAAAGCAAATATTTGCGATGAGATCTTTGAGCATAAGCAATCTAAATGAGACGCCCAAGTTAATCGTGAATCTAAAGTTATTCCAAGCAGCTTCACTGGTTCAGAAGTTGGAATGAACTTACTGGATGTAAACCGAATGTTCTGCCATTGATAAAATCATTAGAAATGGAGGAAAAATTGGTTTTGTCACCGATAGACGGGTGACGAATAACCGGCCTGATATTGTAGTTGTGGATAAAAAAGCTAACTCGGTTTATCTGGTGGATGTTGCTGTACCCAATAATAACAATATTCTGGACAAATACAACGAGAAAATTGCAAAATACACCGATCTTGCAATCGAGGTAAGACAGATGTGTGGCATGCAGAGAAAATAGAGGTGGTACCGATCATCATTTCATCTACGGAACTAATTCCCTCTACAAGATAGCCCTACCACACTAGGTCTTCACAAAAATACATACATCGATCTGCAGAAGGCTGCCATTCTAAATACCTGTCACACTGTCCGTAAATTTCTAAATATGTGACTTCCGAGCCTAATCCCATTTGCGTTTACACACGCTCGGGATAGGTGAACATTACCAGCAAGGGCTGAGCAAGTGCATACTTGGAATGATAATAATAATAATAAATTCAAATAGTAAATTGAAAATCCAGCAAACCTTCTTTATGTTTCCTCTTGATGCAACACTAGCAAGTCAAAATTGTCCCTTATTCACTTAAAAAAATTCTTCTTTTCAATAATTGATCAATTGATAATCGTAAAATATTTATATAATAATTTATAAAATATTTTATATAATATTTATAAAATTCGTGCAAATGGTCACGACTGCTCCAAAAAACAACAAAGATTTAATGTCAACAAGAGCAGACCACTGGAGTGGGCGCGTGGGTACACGTGGTAAGGTTGAGTACGATTCTCTCTGGTGGAGGGAGCATAAAAGACTTAAAAGAGACGTACACGAGAATAATAAACATAAAAAAACGGCGCTCAAATATGGGGAACAAGTTATATGGATGGAAAGGTCAGAATATAAGCTTTAATTCAGTGTGGGTATCAATTCTCAAAAAATTAACAGCGGAGAACAAAAAGCATTTAAAAAAGGGCGGTTTTCACCCGTGTTACCAATTTTCCCGGTCCCTGGAAAATGAGTGCATTGTATTCCGAATAAAAATATTGGTTCAGAGAGTAGACATAGTAAGCTTTCAAATGGTGTGCATTTAATAACAAAATAATTGAACATTAGTTCTTTATTTTCGCTTGTTTACAAGATTTGTGAGAACTCCGAAAACAACTGAAAAATGCAAATAAATAAATAAACTTTTTATTGAAACGCCACAAAGATACTGAAAAAAAAATTCTAGGAACATTCAGGACCTCCCTAGACCCCATTTGAAAAAACAAGGGATAATAAACCATTTAAAATAAATAAAATGTCAATGATTTAATGGAAGAGGCCAAAATATTGGGGAAACATAACATTGGCCACTTTTTGCAATGTCCTCGACGGGCGAGAACGGGGTTTAAGGTACACATATTGATACCTACGGATATTCCCATTACAATGAACTTCAAATCTTCGAAAAATATCAATTTTTGACTGAATTCTGGAGGAATTTGTCCGCTGGTTTACAAGTTAATTTTATAGACGGTAGCATTTCTAGAGGTAGTGCAGCCGCGTAAGCGAGGGGACGTTTGGTTGCGATTATCTCGAGAACTATTGAATTCTCGAAAAAAATTATGGGGACCATTTTTGTAGATAATTCAACGACCTTTACTTTTTACCTGAACAAAAACTGTCCAAATTGCATCTTTTGGGAAACCGTTTTTTGGGAGGCGTTGGGGGCCATTTTGGGCCCTTAGCCAAGGGGCAATCTTGGAGAACTTTTTCTCCCTTTGAAGTACCTGTCAAGACCTACAAATGAGCTAAAAAAAATTATTTGACAAATATATTGATAGGTTTGCCCCTTCAGTTACTGGACTAATAATCTTTGGAGTACGCTATGTTATATAATTTAATTTTTCAATTTATTATTGTTAATTAGAGAAATTTGGTAAAAAACTACTTTTTAGTAGAAGCCGGTTTACGTGGAAAATCAATGATAATTATTTTTTTCAATGTATTGGTAGATACCCCATTTTGGAATACATTTAATTTGAAAATTCTTTTTTACTCAGTATCGTGAAGTTAAAAACATGAAAATTGATGTTCAAAGAGACTACTAGGGAAATTTCGTATATTTTGAAAAATAATGCAGATACAAAAAAAGTGTTCAGGAAATTTTTGTAGATAAATGTATTAGCTGAAATTTTTGATTTAAACATCTTCCTGTAATTTCATTCTTTAAACAATTAGAGTGAAAAAACAAAAAAACAAAAATTTACTTAGCGATTTTCCGTACAATTGCATGCCTAGAATCGTAAAGTTTTTCTCATTTCAATCACAACCCTTTTAAATACTCCATTTTGAATTATCAAGTTTTTTGTAATTTTTGCAAAATTTTACGGATATTTTGCGTGCTTTGACTAGGCTATATAGTAAATCGTTGTATTCGGGATAAAAAACCCATTCATTTCAGCAAGCTTTCACCACCCTGATCTATTCAAGATTTTCCAATGTGATGACGTCAACGTGCCTGTGATGACGCCACGGATCTCAAGTATACCTCAAATGATATGAGTTGAAATAATACCCTTCTTGGTGTGCGTCATCGATTGTGACATATATCCGGGTTTTCGGCATGTCGTTTATTTTATTTGCTATTTTGACATATAGCTAACCTTAAACTTGATAAATAAAATCATCAGGATCGTTCAGCCAAATTCGAAAATTCTATGAAATTAATAATAACCAGTTTTTTTTTTCTAACTGAAAATACTTCAGAACTTTCAAAATGCTGATGTTTTTTCGTGTACCTAGGCATATTTTTGTATTATTTAAATAAATAAAACAATAAGATTAATATTCACTTCTCATAAATATTAATTGACCATGAGCAGCAAAGTACACAACTGACGAGAACTGTCAGTGTGACAGTAGAAAAAGACGTAAGACACATAGCCGCTACGAAAGTTACTCCTCCATAGTATTTTAACCTCGCGATTGATAGGTTGCGCTGGCGCGTAATCTAAACACCAACCAATCATATTTTTGAAAGTCAAAGATTGGGGTTAACGTTTGTAAAACATTCAAACGGTTCAATATTGTGATATTTATATTAGGATTAATCACAGACCGGCTTTTTTTTCTATTTCTTTCTACGTAATGTGATAGAAGGAGATTAACAATCGATGACGCACACCAAGAAGGGTATTATTTCAACTTATAGCATAGTAGGTAAAATTGGCATTTAACAATTTAAAAATAAAAATATACATTACTTTCTGAGTTATGGGCTGTTAAAAACATCTTGGAGCACCCTGTACATACAATAAATAATGTTTAATCTCAATTCTACCAATTCGTTTCCTCTTTTGGTGCGGAATTTCTTACCTTATCTCTTTAAAATATGAATTTAATTTGGTGCTATGAATGATTATAAAAGCTTGTGAATAACATTTTTTGCGACTTAAACTGTGCAAGTTATTTATGGAAACGATTTAAATGGACTAGTTCATAGACATGCTTTAGAACGTTGTCGCTCATACCCATATTATTACTTTTATTGGAATTATTATCGAAACTTTGTAGAAGTAGCAGTAAATGTAAGTATATTTATTTTTGTAGCTTTATTTCTAATCAGAAAACATAAAAAATTGCCAATAATTAGTAGAAGATAATGTTTTATTATTACTATAAACGAAGAACTCACATAGCAATTTGACATCCTGAGCATATGCATGGAATATTTTCAAAAAACAAGTTCCATGAATAGATTGTGTTGCTGGTCAGGATTTCAGAATGTAATCAAAGATGTTCTTATAAGATGCTGAAAAACTCAAAGTTCCAACAAGCATGCGTTAAAGATGTTTTTAGCTACAATCTATTCTTATCCCTAGCATGTGCATTAAAAGGATACAACGCCACCTGCTGAAAATAGGTACTGTTATCTCATGAGATTCAGGTTCATACACCGAGAAAAAGATTTATTGTGATAATGTGATAATGTGATTTCTTACGGATGAAGAAATATGTGATTTGTAGCAAATAAGTTTTTTTTTCTCGTAATAATAAATGTACAATTATACTGAAATACTCATGTTTTCGGTATAAAGTAGATCTTATTTGAGGCTAATAATCTATAGGCTTATTTGAAAAATGTAAATTTCTGTCAAAACATTCGAATAATTCACTATGAATATTTAATTTGTTGTTTTAGAGTGATGGAATATTATTGAAGATGTTAGTGTTAGTGTCCCGTTGTCGCTTATTTACCGTTGTGGTATTCCATAGCGGAGAAATATTTCATCGATTAGTACTCGTGCGCAATTCTCTGCCGTAGCGTCTGCTAGCGCAAACAATTCAACCCAACGGCTGGTGGTATCTTCAATTATATAAATCCACCTTTTGCTGTCTTCACTTAACGGTAATGGTCCGAACAGATCGACTGCTATAACTTCAAACCTTTGGTTGGAGACTACTGTTTGTAATAATCCCGCGGGCTTCCTGTTATCGACTTTGTACCTCTGGCATTCTAAGCAGGTGGATACATGTTTGACAATGTCTTGGCGCATTCCTGTCCAAAAGTATCGCCTAGAGACTCGATTTAACGTTCTATCTACGCCGTAATGTCCGGTGGTAGGGTCGTCGTGGTATGCTCTCAAAATTTTTGGACGTTCCTCCTTTGGCACCACTAATCGTGCGTTCTCATCTTCCTGTTCCTGAGTATACCGATAAAGTACTCCCATATGCATGAAATAACCCCGTTTGATCCATTTAGCGTTTATTTCGTCGTCTGCGCCGTCCTCTAGGGCCGCAATAATCGGGGCAAGCTCAGGATCATCTGTTTGTTTGTGACGCATCTCCTTTTCACTTCGCTTAGGGATGTCAAATTGTACAGTGCAGACCTGACATTCACTGTTATGATGCTCGCATATGGGTCGAGATAAGAGATCCGCAACTACATTTGTTTTCCCGGGTGAATATTGGATTTGAAGGTCGTATGGCTGTAATCTCAGGGCCTATCGTGCTAGGCGCCCTGTTGGCGTTTTCAAGCTCATTAACCATTTGAGGGGTTGGTGGTCTGTTATTAGTATCGACTCTTAACCTTCAATATATCCTCGAAATTTATCCACTGCGAAAACTAGCGCTTCGCGTTCCGTAGTGCTATAGTTCCGTTCCGCTGATGTCAGTAAACGACTGCTGTATTCTATCGGGTGCTCGTTTTCTCTCTCCCCCTGGACCAAAACCGCTCCTATTGCGTAAGTACTGGCGTCGGTCTTGATGATAAATGGTTTGGAGAAGTCGGCTTGTTTTAGTAAAGGTGAGGATACCAGTCCCTCTTTCAGATTACCGAAGGCTTGCTCTTCTTCTGTTCCCCACTTCCATACTGCTTTTTTCTTTGTTAGATTCTTTAGTGGTCTAGCAATCTGCGCGAAGTTAGGTATAAATCGTCTGTACCAGGAGCAAGTTTGTATGAAAGACAACAGCTGCTTGATATTTTTTGGGGCTGGCATATTAGATATAGCCGATGTTTTTTCGGGGTCGGTCGTGATGCCGTCCTTGGTAATAGGATGACCAAGGTATCTCACTGTGGAACAACCAAAATTGCATTTTTCCCTGTTTACCCTCAGTCGGTACGTCCTCAAATGTTCAAAGACCATCTTCATATCACGAAGATGTTGGTCGAATGACGGTGACCTGATAATAAGGTCGTCGAGGTAGGCTAAGATGGTGAATTCTTTTGGGGTAGCTTTGAATCTGTCCATCAGGCGCTGAAAACTACTGGGTGCGTTTCGTAATCCAAAGGTCATCCTATTAAATCTATATATTCCAAAAGGCGTTATAAATCCTGTTTTATCCTTGTCATGGTCATGGATTTGTATTTGCCAGTAACCCGATTGGAGATCAAGGCACGACATGAACGGGCAGCCTTTAGCGGCGTGGAGCAAATCGTCGACCCGTGGTAGTGGATATTTATCGGGTACTGTGATAGCATTGAGCTTGCGGTAGTCGACACATACTCGTAGGTCGTTGTCCTTTTTGGGTACGAGGACTACAGGGGATACCCATGGTGTATCGCTCTCCTCGATGATACCTTTTTCCAGCATGTCGTCGAGCTTTCGCCTTAATATATTTTGATGTGCAGGACTCAGTCGATATGGAGCGTTGGCTACGGGCGCGTGTTCACCTGTGGATATGCGATGTTCAGCAAACGGAGTAGGTGGTCCATCCTCAGCGAAGACATCGGCCTGGAGAGCTTTATTGAATGTGTCCCGTTGTTCGTCACTAAACACAGGAGCTTTGTTAGGTCTCAGACAAATGTCTATTTGGTTCAATTCCAGTCTACGTCGTTTTCTGGGATCCCGCCTTTTCGGTGGTGACCAAGTAGACGGTAGGGAGTCCTTAAAAATATAGTAGATCGCACCAGGTGAATACTGGTCGTCATCGTCGTCAAGTGCATAAGTCGGTCGTGGTGGCGTGCGAATCTCTATGAGTGTGCCAACGTCATCAGACTCGGTGATGAGGTCTTCATCCTCCATCGGCAATGGTGAAGCGAAGAATTCCAGAAATGGCGATTCTTGCCCCTCCTCGACATTCACTGCAAGCATTGTACTTTTGGTGCTATCAGGCAGTGCTTCCCGTCGTAGATGGCTATTTCTGATGTATTCGGGTGTCTTACCCCGTTGTACATCGAGGAAGTTGAATATCTTATCGGGTTTATCGGCGAAATACCATGCCCGTTGAGGAAGGTTCAGAACTAAGGCGGCTTTTGCGAGGAAGTCGATGCCTAACAAGATGCGGTTGTCCTCTGCGTCGGGTAGTATTACAAAATTTATCGGGAATGTGCGATCACCGATATCGATTTGGGTCGTAGTAGACAGCACTTCTTTGGGTGCACAACGCCCGTCTGCGATTGTGACGTCTACTAGCTGCGTTTTAAAGTCGCAAGTCTGCCGTTGTTTCAAATGTTCGTACAAGGATGCGCTAGCTACGCTCGTTCCGGCAGCTGTGTCTATATGAGCAAGGCCGTTAACCCCATTTATCTTCACTTGTATGGTAGGAACTTGGGTGGTGAGCTCGGTTAGCGTATTCAGGCTGTAGAAGTGGACCGAATGGGTTGACACATCGGGGCGAGACTTTTTTTAACAATCCGGGCAGTTGTTTCGGAAATACTCTTGTTTGCCGCATCCGTAACAGGAGATTTTCGCCGGTTCCTGTTTGTGATGGGTCTCTGTGCTATTTTCTTTTGCGGCTTGGCTTTTTCGGCATTCGTTTATTATATGCCCTCTAAAATGGCAGTAGGCCCATCTCGGCTTCTTACTCGCGCTGGGTTTCGGTACACTGGGTGGTCCCATGGTTGATGTTTCCTCCGGTTGAATATTTTCAATTTTCCTGGCTTGTTCCAGTAAGTTATCGAAAGAGCGTATCGACTCTCTTGGGATTTGTTTACGTATATGGATTGCCAGCAATCCGTAAACCATGTCGAGTTTTGACCTCTCGGTTTGGTGGTAACTGTGCCAACAGTGCTCTCTTTTTGCATATGAAATCGTCGATTGGAACGTTAGAATCTTGGCGTTGGTCAAATATGTCGAGATACACTTGATAGGCTGGTTTAGCGGGCGAGAATGCTGTAGTGAATAGACAAAAATATATTTCGTAAAATATATTGTTTTAATTGATAATTGGTCAATACTTAGAAATGCGCGAATTATGTAGTTGAATGAACTACAGGAATTTAGTACACGTCCCTACTGTTGCCAGGTGCTTATTTATTTATTATAGTGTGAGCATTTTTGTTAGGTTATAGATTTGTAGACATGAATTTTAATGATTATTCAATAAAGTTATGCTAAACGAATAAGTTGATTTATTTCATTCTAAGTATGTGAATTATAATTGAAAAGCCAGAATTAACAGAACCTGAAGATATACTTTAAACATTAAATAAAGTATATCACATGGCGATCCTGCCACTTCTACAAATCTTAGTTTGTAGTTATATGTAAGTGAAAGTTTGGATTGTGAGATATTATCAATAAAATGGGACAAGAGCATTCTAAAGAAGAAATTATCATAGCCCAGGCTGGTAATAGTGGTGGTCTTACGAATACTCCCAAATTAAACGGAGGGAACTCTTTTTCGACAGCGGAGATTCTGGGAATGATTGCATTCGCTGGGTCGTTGGTGACAGTGATCTACTTCGTGATGAAGACATTCAAAAGGCATTTGGAAAATAAGATAAGAAGAGAAATAAGGATGAGTCAAGAGCTAGTATAGTAAAACAGTGCTAGTGAGTGAAAAATTAATGGAAGAAGGTATTTGTAACTCTAATTTTTAATGATATTGTATTCTTTTATTTGTACAAATGAGTAGTATACACTTATTTAATGATTTAAATGAAAGCATTAAGGGGTTTAAACGGAATTTAGGTAAAGATAATCAACAAAGGCGTCTTAATTTAGAAGTTAATAAGCAGCAAAGTTGTGAATTAAGTCAGATTGAAAGAGAATTTGTAGCTTTAAAAAGGGCATTTAATTTAAAATCTCATAGTACAGAAACTATTGATACTGTTAAATCAATTGTGGAGTCAATTGAGAAAACAATTGATGGAGTAAGTAAAAGTTTAGAGGAGAGATTGGCGATTATCATAAATTCAAAGGATAACTTAATCAATATGGGAGAGAAATTTGATTTAAAAACAGCTTCTAGTTTAATCCCTATAATTGACGATACGGAGGAATCGGTAAAACAACTAATTGATGCCATAGAATTATACGATAGCATTTTAGATAATGATGGTAAAAAGTTCTTGATTAAATATGTGTAAAAACTAGGTTGACACAATGTGCAAAATTAAAATTAAATTCAATTTACAATTCTAATGCAGATTTAATTACAGATATTAAAAGTAATTTGCTAACAAAGCAATCAGCAGCTTCTTTATCGTTAGGTTTACATAATATAAAACAAAAAGACAAATCAATCGATGACTTCGGAAAATCTATCGGAGAGTTAATGGTAAATCTAACACTAGCGCAAGCTGATGGGGATGCCAGCGCGACAAAAATTTTGAAAATTACGAGTGAAAATTGGCTATTAATGCTTTTGCAAATGGTTTACGTAACCACGATTTAAAAACAATAGTTAAAGCACGAAATTATAATTCGTTAAACGAGGCGATAAGAAGAGCTAAAGACGAAGAAATAACGAATAATTCAAATTCCCACATTTTTAGTATGCGCGGTCGATCCAAATCTAGGACAATTAATTATAGAGATAGAGGTTTCGGCCAAGGAGTTAATAATTACTCTCAAAATAGAAATTTTTCCCAAAACCAAAATTATTTCAGAAATCAAAATGCTTCGAGATACCAAAATTCGTCCAGGTATCAAAATTTTCCTAGACATCAAAATCGAGGCAATAATCGCGGGATGAGATCTCGTGGAAATTCTTATCGTACTCCACGCAATTTTTTCTTGCATAATGAAGACCAGAGGAGCGAAAATAACAGTGAAAACGTTTTTTTTTTTCGTCCCTAAAGGTAATGATGAAGATAGTCATGTAGTACTGAATGTACACGGTTTAAATTACATTCGAATGAGAAATCAAAATAGAGATTTAGTTTTTTTTGCTGGACTCCGGCGCTTCTATTAGTGTTATTTTTTCATCTAGTATTAGCGAGAATCAGTTTGTTGACACATCAAACCGGATTAAAATAAAAGGTATATCTGGGTCAACAGTTACAATGGGGTCAGCAAATATTTTATTACAGTATGATAATATTAAGATAGGTAATAAGTTCCTTGTAGTAAAAGACTTTGAAGGTAACATTAATGGTGTAATTGGATTGTAATAACCTTTATTGGTTATTTTGATGATGTTTTTTAATGTTCGAAATCAAACATAATAGGTTTATAAAAAACCCAAATATAATATATATTCATTGTAATAATGCGTAGTATAATATATTGTCTGCTATATTCTTATAATTATTGTTCTATTCGAAAAGTAACCTACTTATCTAAAATCCTAGCCTAAGCAATATTGCATATTAATTAATTACATATTTATATTTAAATACTAAAACATATCATACATAATGTATAGGGTGTGACACACTATTGTAACTATAGGGTGTCACACACTACAGGATCAGACTTCTTTGTTAAACACTATGCGCTATTAGATTACGAAACATTCATGTTCTATTTTTACGTGAACGATAAGAAAATAGCTATTCCTTTAGAATCCGAACACAATAACTTCACAATAATTCCACCTCGTTGCGAAATTATTAAATATATTGAAGTCAAACATAAAAATGATAGCTTAGTAGTTCCAGAAGAAATTTCACAAGGTGTTTTTATAGCAGGTATTATTACTAGAGCTTGCAATAACAGAGTACCGGTTAAAATCTTAAATATTAATGATAGAGAAATTACACTTAAAAATTTTAAACCTTAATTAGAAGATGTTTCGAATTTTAACATTCATGAATTCGGAGATATTCCCTTTTCAGTTGACCGTTTAGATAAATTATTAGGTATAATAAATGTTAATGGATTAAAAGAAGAAGAAAAGATATCTATTCACAAAATATGTGCAAAATATGCAGATGTTTTTCATTTAGAGAACGATCCATTTACAGTGACTAACGTTTATAAACAAACAATACATCTAAACAACGATTCAAATCCAGTTTATATTAAACCGTATAGATTACCTCATGCACAAAAATCGGAAATTCATAGGCAAGTAGATAAATTACTAAATGATGGTATTATTGAACCGGCAAAGTCACCATTTTCTAGTCCCTTATTACTAGTGGAAAAGCGAGCTATAAATGGTCAAAAACGCTATAGAGTAGTTATCGATTAGAGACAATTAAATAGACAAATTACCGATGATAAATTTCCTTTACCATGTATAGACGAAATTTTAGATTCTTTATCGGGAGCAGTATACTTTTCTCACTTGGATTTGTCTCAGGGTTACTATCAAGTAGAGTTGGAGCAAGCTTCGCGACCTTGCACAGTTTTTACGACAGACAGAGGACAATTTCAAATGACTAGGTTACCTATGGGTCTAAAAATTAGTCCTAGTGCTTTTTCGAGAGCTATGACGATAGCAATGGCGGGTTTGAATTACGAAAGATGTTTTGTCTACTTAGATGACCTTGTAGTTTTTAGAAACAATTTAACAATTCATAATCAAAATTTAATAAAAGTGTTGTTAACTTAAAATTAAATCCACTGAAGTGTGAATTTCTGAAAAAGGAAATATTATATTTAGGACATGTAATATCTTCTGAGGGAATTTCACCAGATCCACAGAAGATTAGTGCGATGCAATTATATCCAACACCAAAAGATTCAAGCGAAACTAAACTTTTTGTAGCATTCGCTAATTACTATAGAAAATTCATTAAGCAGTTTGCTGAAATTGCAGCACCTTTAAACCATTCAAGTGAAAAAGGAGTAGTTTTTCAGTGGACTCCGGAATGCGAAAAAGCATTTCAAACGTTAAGACAAGCATTAATCCAACCCCCTGTTTTAGCCTACCCATATTTTTCCGAAAGAAACCAATTTATTTCAAAAACGGATGCTTCAAATTTGGCTCTAGGTGCCGTTTTATCAAATGGTGATGATAAACCTATAGCTTTTGCGAGTCGGAAATTGAATAAAGCCGAAATAAATTACTGTACAATAGAAAAGGAACTGTTAGCCATCTGTTGGGCAGTGAAAAAATTCAGGCCTTATCTTTTTTCTAGAACCTTTTTGATTCAGACAGACCACAGGCCTTTGGTGTATCTTTTTGGAATGGTAAACCCGTCTAGTAGACTTACAAAATTTAGATTAACTTTAGAAGAGTACGATTTTGTTATTGATTATGTTAAAGGCCGCGAAAACGTCGTAGCGGACGCATTGTCACGGGTAACAATTAGTTCGGATGATTTGAAAACGCTTTTGTCAGCCAAAGATGAAAATATGAAAGCAATAACAAGATCCCGAAAAAAGGAAATGGAAAAAACCGATAATTCTGAAAATGATTTCAACGATTCTTTAAATGAAAGGCTTGATCACCCTGGAGTTGTAGAATTATTGAAATCACCGCTAGAATGTGTCGAATTAAGATTTGTGTGTGTGTTAATGATTTTAGAGAAACTTAGCAAGGGAACATGTAAAAGAAAAAATAATGATTGCAAAAAGGTTAATACCTTATTTGATAAAAATCAAATATTATTTATATAAATCAAGCAACTCTATCAAAGACGGACAGCCTAGGCACATCTTTGAGAGCCTTGAAAGAAATTTGCGAGACTGAAAAAATTCCGGAATTAGTTATAATAAAAAATAAAAGATGCGCATCAATAATAAATGAGTTTTCAAAAGTTCCCAATGATATAAGAAATGCAGGTATAAAAATAACTGAAATTGATAGTTCTCAAAATATTAATAATAAAGAAACACAACAGCTAATTATCAACGACTATCACATGCTCCCAACAGGAGGTCATACCGGTGTTAATCGGATGTACAAGAATATTAAGAAATTGTATTTTTGGCCGGGACTTCGAAAATATATTGAAGACTTTGTCAAGCGTTGCGATGCTTGTCAAAGACATAAGTATTCTAAAAATATAAAACATCCATTACAAATTACAACTACTGCTACCTCAGCTTTTCAGAAAGTTTTCCTTGACTTGGTTGGGCCCTTAGATCAAGACAAAGAAAATAATCGATACATTCTGACGTTACAGTGTGATTTAACAAAATTTGTCGAGGCATATCCGATACAGATTAAAGAAACTGTAACAGTTGCTAAAGCATTTGTTGAAAATTTTATACTTCGTTTTGGCATACCCGAACAGATCTTGACGGATAAGGGCTCCGAATTTATTCCCTCCACTCTCGAGGAAGCTTGTAAATTCTTAAAAATTCAAAAACTTTACTCTACAGCCTATCATCATGAAACTGTGGGAGCTTTAGAGAATTCACATAAAAATCTAGGCGCCTACTTACGCATATACGCGTCAAATCATGTTAGTGATTGGAGTTCTTGGGTTTCTTTTTGGTGTTTTGCATATAATAACACGGTTCACACAGAAACGTGTTATACCCCTTACGAGTTAGTTTTCGGAAAAGCTAGTAGATTGCCTTCAAACGTATTAAATCACATAGACCCGATTTATAACTTCGATGATTATCCGAAAGAATTAAATTATCGATTGCAAGTCGCTTGGAATGACGCGAGAAATAATTTGTTGGCATCAAAAATACATCGTAAAGCGAAATACGATACAAAAATAAATATTGTTAATGTTAAACTCCTACTAAGGTACTAATTAAAAACATGGGTAGTTCTACAAAATATGATCCTCTGTTCAAAGGTCCTTATGAGGTCATAGAAAATAAAAATAGTAACGTACTTGTGAAAATTGGAAATAAAGATGTAGAAGTTCATAAAAACAATATTAAGCTTTATAATTCATTTTTTTTTTTTAATGTTAAGTCATGTAATATTATTTTGTTGTACTATGTATAGGATATGAAAATAAACTAGATAATTTACAAAACCTGCTGTCTCTGTGTAATTATAAAAAAAATAAAAAAAAAAATAAAAAAAAATAAAAAAAAATAAAAAAATATATATATTACAATAAATTATTTTTTTGGTCAGCGAGGGATGTGTAGTGAATAGACAAAAATATATTTCGTAAAATATGTTTCAATTGATAATTGGTCAATACTTAGAAATGCGCGAATTATGTAGTTGAATGAACTACAGGAATTTAGTACACGTCCCTACTGTTGCCAGGTGCTTATTTATTTATTGTAGTGTAAGCATTTTTGTTAGGTTATAGATTTGTAGACATGAATTTTAATGAATATTCAATAAAGTTATGCTAAACGAATAAGTTGATTTATTTCATTCTAAGTATGTGAATTATAATTAAAAAGCCAGAATTAACAGAACCTGAAGATATACTTTAAACATTAGATAAAGTATATCACAATGCATCTCTGATTAGTCGCGTGGCATCATCCCAGTTGGTCGCTTGGTTTTCTACCCCGCGCCACCATAGTGAAGCGTTGTTGGTGAGGAGTAGGGGTAAACCTTTAAGTGCGTCGGCGTCACTTATTTTCTCAATTTCTTTATATATTGAAATGGTAGTTATGAACGTGTCGACGGTGTCGTGACATCTTTCGCCACTGAATCTTGCGGTGCAGCGGCTAAACTGTCTGTGTTGGACATCGTCGTCATGGCGTTCGTAACGGAGATCTTCTCCAGCAGTTGTCGAAACTGTTCCTCATTGAAAGCAATGGACATATTGCTCCGTAGTCTCTGACTTCGTCGAAGAATGATTATGCAGTTAATCTGTAAAGACGAACTGAACAAAGCCAAATGAGCGAGTGTTTATCGTCGTCTAAATTTTAGGGTAGAGCAGTATTGCGAATACCTTGACAGTAAAACAGGTATGCGACCACCAAAAATGAAAGACAAGACAAAACAGCAAGCCAAAATATGGCGAAAGTTTTATCGCAGTCTTTCGAAGCTCTGTATAAATCTTGAAAATTTCTTAAAACTGACAAAACAAAGCAGGAATCTGCGAATGTTTTGATCGAAATTTCAGAAAATTTAAATTCACAAACCTTCTCGTCTAGCTTCTATAGGCTTTATGTTGAGCGCCAATTTGTAACGGGTTAATATCTTTATTAAAATAATCAACAAATTACAATAATCAATAACAATTATAATAAAACTGAAACAATAAGAAAACTATTTCAAAGAATTATAAGCAATTATATCAAACGTAGATTCGCGTAGCCGTGGCGCTTGGTCCAAATCGGCTGCAGTGGCTTTGCTTGCTTCTCTACCCTGCCGTCGTCTGAAGGTATAGGATCTAGTCAGATCTCTGTCGGTGTAGCACTCGCGTCCTTATTGCGCGCCATCTATGCGTGGGGCTATGAGATGTCCTTCGTGTAATGATGGTTGCAAACTAGACTGGGGTACATTGCGTCGCATATAATATATGACCGCTACAATGTAGATTAATGTTGAACTTAGAGTTCTCATCGAATGAAAACTTTGAAATGCTAACCAAATTTTGTTGAAAAAAATACGAATCATGAGGTAATTACACATATTAAGCAAAGTTTAAGCCCTTGTAAAGAATTAAATATGGATTAAATGGAAAAACTAATTGATAAGAAGTCTAATTTGAAGCTTTATGAATACTATATAAAAATCTCAGAATCCTCAAATTACTTATGACCGTACAATTCCTTATTGAAATTCGGTTGCTACCACTAAAATATCGGATAAAAATCCATCTCTCCATTTCTATCCTATGACTGACATTGTCTCTCCGCTTCGGTAGTCGCGTGCCGTTCCATTGTTGATACAAAGCTCGCCGATCTCGGCGGTCTCCCAGTTCAGTACTGACGAAGCTTATAGAGTAGTACGTGAACCAAAATCCGCTTGGACCGCTTGGCTACCTACATGTTGCGGAGCTTTCATATTTCTAATAAAATTTTCGTTATGTGAACTTAAACGTGAGGACGTAGGGAAACAAAAAAATATACAAAGCAATTATTGTGCAGGGTCGAATTTGGTAGATGCCCCTTAAAGAAGTGATGTGATCTTTGTTGTTGGTAACGGTACATAGCAACACAGCATAGGAACCATCAAGTTTGTTTTTACAAGGCAACTTGTCAAACTTGCATGAAATTTTTTCGATATTTTTTTCCGGAAAAACTGCTGACAGCTAAGTTAACAGTTGTCAAGTAATTTTTCAACTTAAAGTTTATATTTGTTATACCAATCCTTGATAGCGATTGGTTAAACTTATAAGGAAGGAAATAATCGTTGCAAAAATTCATACGGTTTTCATAAAATTGGCTGTAAAATGAGACAGGTTTTGGAAAACTTGAGTTTCATTCCATTTTATGGGGTTTCAGAACAACCAAATTTTTTTATCGAGGATGACATATTTCATTGACACTAATATTTAAACATTTTTCATCTACAGTGTGACCCATTTTGTTTGGAAGCACCTCCGTAAAATACGCATTTTTCAACCGATTTAGTTTTAATTTTTTTGTTAGATTCGGTATCAAAAACAGTATATCGGCACAAATTTTCAAAGCTTAATTACTAATTTCAAGGCCCTCTATGTTAATTTTTCTTTGCTAAAAAAGACAAGTACTTTAGGCAATTTTTTTTCTCAAATATAACTATACCACAGAATCATCACAAATATAAACTACAAAAATTTCATGAAAATATTTTCGAGTTCAATGCCTATTTGCGACTCGTTGAGTTCATTTTGTTAATAAATGAAATTATTAAGCACAATTTTACATTACTTTCAGAAGCTATAATTCCAGAACGGGTTAAGTTATCGGCTTCGAATTTCTACTGTGCAATATGTTTGAGTCCTTGTTTTTGTTTACCATGTTGCCATTTCAAAAATTTGTGTACACTCTACGTGAGAAATTTGATGAAAATACCACTTTTTCCAAATTCATTTTGTAATAACATGAAAATTTTATTATAAAATGTTGGTAGTTTATATTTGTGATGATTCTGAAGTGGTATAGTTATATTGGAGAAAAAAATTGCCTTATGTACTTTTGTCTTTTTTGGCAAGAAAAATCAACATAGATGCCTTGAAAATAGTAATTGAGCTATGAAAATTTGTACCGGAATACTGTTTTTGATACCGAATTTAACAAAAAAAATTAAAACAAAATTGGTTGGAAAATGCGGATTATACGGGGGTGCTTCCAAAGATAATGAGTCACACTGTATATAGGATATTCCATTCTTGGACACGATGTATACTAAACCAAGCTATGAATATGAATCACAAAATAACAATCAATCAACTAATAAAAATACATTATCTTCACTTGTATGTACATTGTAATGTTATGGTATGAACATACCCAAAATAAACTATTAAATAATCATAAGGTATAAATCAAGCAGTACGACCAGCTCTGTTATTTGGTTACTTATTTTAAGTAAATTCATCACAGTAAAAGAAATATAATAAAATAAACCAATAAATAAGTCATATTAAAACATGCTAACCTGATAATATTAATAAAAATAAATAACATTATTTATAATAAGTTTTGACAAACACTATATTCTAAATTATCAATCAATTTTGATAAACCCTGTATAATCGAAGAATTCAAGCTATAAATTGACAATTAAAAACAGGAGCACCAACTTCAAATAAATTGTGTAAAATACCTACCTAAAACTTAAGGTTATAAAAGATATAAATACAAAATTTTGACCACTGCAATTATAAAAGTAATAACATAGGAATGAAACAAATACCATATAGAAACTATAACATAATTTTATTTGAATAAATTTACAACATTTTTGAAGATTGGATATATCAATTTAGTAACAAACTTTTAAAATGAATGTCATTGATTGAAATAAAACAAAAGAAAGTTTGTTTAGGAAACAAATGAAAAGATCAACAGCTTGAAAAGATTTCTCAAAAGAAGAAAGACTGAAGAAATTTTAATTGAAATTTAAAAAGTAATAGTTATTTACGTAATTAGTGGGATATGGACATTATTAACGCACGCATGTGAAGTTTGCACGACGAGGCCGTAGGCCGAGTCGTATAATCACATAAGTGCGTTAATAATTCCTATCACACGTGTTACGTACAAAATTTTATCTACAACTGTAGTATTATCAACAGTACCTATATTATAAAATTTAAAAAAAAAATTCTAATCCAATGTTATTTTAAATATTTAATTCTGGTATTAATATGTTTCTACCGCACTAGTGCGGTAATGTAATCAAAAACGCACTAGTGCGGTAATATACGTCATTATGACACTGAAAATAGTGTCAAATCGTACCCGTTATACTCTTGTGAGTCGCAGTGGAGGGCCTTATAGACCCCACTCACCCGTTATATGACAGTTGTAGATAAAAATCTCAATAAAAACAATATAAAATATTCAAAAGCTTAATAATACATTATTTATATAAACATAATTATAAGAAACCAGTGATGGGTATAATTAATAAAAGTGAAATAAGTAAGAATACTTACAAAGTGCCGGTAAGCGAACATTTACCTCTGAACTTACACATTTAATCAACACGAACTGATATATGTGGCATCGTTGTGTCGATATAACCAAAAAATTTTCCACAATCGAAGAAATTGGAAATAGAATATTCAATCCACAACGAACGGACTGTGTAAAATCCATAGTTTTGGAGGAGGAAAGTACCGGATTTGATCCACAGCGGACCGTCTGTAGATTCTGCAGGCTTCTCCCACATTTTCCAAAACCATTGAAATCTTCAAATTCAAAAAAAGAATAAAAGTACAACCTAAAAAACATACAGGTACTGATCATATTAGTTTCAAGTTTTTTTATATAGTATAAATTATTTGCTTATTAAAATTGAATTGTTTGCTTAGATATAATTAGATAAAGTAGGTACTTACAGAACATTTGATAAAATCAATTCGTTAGATTAACGTTTCATCAATATTCATAATCCAAGAACAAACAAAAATAAATTTCCTCTTTTTCTCTAAATAAAATAGTTTATGATGAATAGGGTCACATATCCACGTAACTGAATTTAGTTCTGTGAGTATAATTTAACGATCAAAAGAACTTACCTGAAGTTCGATCGTAATTATATGAGGGTCCAGTCCGAAAATATTACATAATTGTGTAGTAGTGCCTTTCCGCACTTATTACCACGAGGTTCAAAGTAAAAGGAAAAATGGCCCGTCCGGTCCTGTTCACCGGTCGGATAGTTCACGTTAGCTTCGGTTCGCTCCCACTTTCTTCATTCTTTAAAGTATTCGGTTGTTTTACCTGCAATCACGGGGCTGGGAAGGGTGAGGGTATGTAATATTTTCGGACTGGACCCTCA
>CAJUYH010005586.1:0-22750 GCA_910591685.1 Galerucella tenella | reverse complement strand
AAAAAAAAAAATGTATTGACTATTCCACATAACGCTCATGCGTCCAGTTCACCACCTCAATATTTTCTCATGTGAAAACTCTACCGTTGAATACAATTAAGAAAAAATGGTTTCATATATTAACTGGCTGTCAACTGAAAAAAATAACAAGAATTAGTTATCATATGTAAGAAAAAAAATTAAAAAGACGATTTTCACGTCTTTCCACCGTTCCACTTTTCTGTTTTACAAAGTACAAATGGTATGAAACGTTTTTTCTAATATTTGTGCAAGTAATTGTCGGTTATTTTTGTTTGTTTTGGCGACAACTGACATCACTGCAAGTTCATAGTTGCACACAATTCTATGCGGAATGTTCCACTTTTTTTTAGCTATTAATTCTAATTATCTTCATCATTTCATCTTAATGTACGACATTAATTAAATTATGTACAGGTCTCGTGTGTTCATTCTTACGCACATATTACAACAAACATTTATACACATTCATTTTTTCATTCATCCATACTCTAACATCGCACACAAATATTATTATATAACAAATACTTAATGATAACGCAAGGCAACAACTTGCAGGATATGATGCAACAAAACGTTTTCATATTTAATATTGAAGAAAGTCAAGTATGAAAAAATTAAAATATACAAAACTGACGGGAATTCTTTCGCGACATTTCTATTTTTATATATAAAAGAATTTTCGTAGCATTTATAAAATATTGTAATTTATGAATTACACACATTTATCATGTCGAGTGTAAAGTCAATAAATAAATATGAAAACGTGTGTCATTACCATGCCATACAAGCTTTACATAAATGTGATATTTTCGCACTATTGTGCGAATGTTTGACTTAAATATAAGCATTTTGTACATGCTTATTTCTTTCTTTTTCTTTTGTTCGTAATACGAGTACACATACTGTGTACCGCTTGTTATTTTATGTTTTTTATATCTGACGCCGAAGATAATACACAAATTCATTTGTGTAATATTTAATGTTTCTGTAGTTTATATTATTGTTGTTCCATGATTTCACTTTAAACCTCACTGTCACCGTTATAAATATTTACATAATTGAACAAAGCCCGGAAAGCTCACTATCTTTTGTCACGGGTGGCATATTGGACAATTTCCTACCGCGTAATGTCGGTTTGATCGAGGCGGGAACTAGTGGCGTATTATTTTCTTCTGTGGGGGTATTAACTGTCGGGACTTTTTCCTTAGGCTCTTCCGGCTCTTTGCTCACAATAACTTTCGTTATATTTATTTTTATACGCGATGGTGCGGCGGGGATAACTGGGGGCGACGAGTCATGTTCCACGTTGCCGTCAATAGAACTTTTCACTGCTGTAAGCGTCGTATCCACCAATGCAGTAACATCTGTTACGGTCTCTTCTGGTTCTATACATCAAATCAAACAAAATAGTAATAAACGTTAATATCATTCAATTGAATTGGAAAAGAAAATAACACAAAATTTTCCTATTATCATTTTGTAAACTCACCAGGTTCAGGATCAATTGGTTCGGTTTTTATCTCAATATTGATGTCTGGTTGCCATTCCATTTCAACTTCTTCATCTTCTGGCTCTTGCTTTATTGTTTGCAAAGTTTCAAAAACATTGGTTTCAATTTCAACATCGGTTTTGGTCTCTATTGGGGTTTCTATAGCATCGACAACTGTATCTATATTCACATCTGTGTCTAGCTTTGATACTAACTGCTCATCTGCAGTTACCTCCATATTGTCATCATCCTTTTTTTCATCATTCTCTTTATTGTCATCGTCCTGATTATTTTCTTGAGTGACTGGCTGTACTTCAGTAGATGTTTCTTCAATGATATTATCACCCAATGGTTCGTCAACTGTATTATCTGGAATTAACTCAGATGTAGTTGCACCCACACTTTCTTTCTGTTCACTTTCGATTCGTTCATTCGCAAGAGAATCATCAACGTTTGCACTTTCCTCTGAAGCGTTTTCTTCCGCTTCAGTAACATTCTCCTTCTCCTCTTCCTCTTGTTCTGTGAATGAGTCATCAAATTCGGCCGCAGATTTCTCCAAAGAGCGCTAAAAATTGAGATGGACAGATGAACAAATTTATAAATTGTTACAGCTGAAGATGAAGATTGATGATAAATCAATGCCATTGATGGAGTATACGTTAAAAAAAAGTGCAATACTACAACGCATCTACTGACAATGAGTCGCAAATGAAAAAAAAACTAATTTAAATGTGAAAAAATACTAAATGAGTCCAATGATAATTGTTGTTATTGTTATCAGAAAGCACATACCGCAATGCATTTTTCCTATGTACGTAAGAATGTAGAAAAATATCGAGTATCATTAATGTTAATTGATATTTCACGCTCAAATAAACATTCAAATAAGACACTAATTGGAAAAATGAAGAAGAAAACGAGAGTATTCCATGTTAATTAGAATATTAAATAAAGTTAATGTACTAACCTTACGGTCTTCAAGACAAAGTGGATGATAATTGTTATCCTCAAAGCTAACAGCTGGTCTCAAGTGCCATTCCTCTTTTTCCTCATTGTAAAATTGTTCAAATGCATCGTGACACGCTTGACAATAAGCGTCTTCATCGCTGCCAGTTGGTACACTCGGTTGAACTGTTTCTCGTGGTGAATCCAGAGAACATGCACCTTCGGTTTCCGCCATTTGTTTTTCCATCTCAAACCAACTTTGTGCTAGGCAAAAGAAACAATTGCAAAAAATCCATTAGAAATACAATATTTTTCATATATAAGAAATAAAAAAATGAACAAAAAAATAATTCGATAAATTACCTCTATCTTCTAAATCTTCAATTTCTTCGAATTGAATCCATTCACCAACATCATAATACCACGGTCGTGAGTGTGCTTTTCTCGCTGAATCTTTTTCACGTCTATTTTGTCTAAAATGCCAATCAAGATGGTGACTGTAGCGTGTGGCCAATTCCGGCGCGAATCTCGCACCACACGAACTACATTGCATTCCACTGTACAATACCGCTGAAATGGCTGGCTGTTTAATTTTAAGTGTCTCCGGTTTGTCAAAAGTAATGGGACTTATTTCAGGTTCCTTTTTCACAGATTCTTCTTCAACTTCTTTTTCTTCGGTTTTTGGAATTTTTGGAACAATTCCCGTCTCTACAAGTCTTTGGAATAATTCATTGAGGTTGAGATTCAATGGAAGTGCTGGCGTTGGTTGTATTGCCGGCTTTTCTGTTGGTTCAGCTTGATAAGATAATCCTGATGACGGAGCCATTGCTGACGATAAAGCGGATGACAACATATCTAACTGGAAATTGGGCTTGGATGTTGAGGCAACATCATTTGATGCATCTTGAGATGTTGAGTCCTGCTCCAATCCGGGAACTTTTGTTACAGCATTGGACAGTGGATCAATTGATGCCATTCCAGTGGTTGGTGAATCAGACGATCGGTCAGCTGGTTTCTCACCTTTCATTCCAGCAATTTGAACATAGCCTGCGCGCACTCCACGAGGCAACACTGAGAATCGGATGAATTGCTTCTTATCGCGAACAATAATTGGCTTTGGTAAACCGCCGAATTCAACCTTGAATGGTCTACCATTGAGCAATACAGTTTCCAATGCATCTGTAAACTCCAATGTTTGTGGTTGACCATCGATTTCGAACATTTGCGGCTTCGCATCCAAAAATACAGGCACCATATTTCGCGCATTAATAATAAGATTTATTTTAGCTATCACCAAATCCGTGCGTTTGACTGAACCAATTTTTACTTGAGGGGGCGGTCCTTCAAGTTTTATACTGACACTTTTGCTTCCAAGATCGACTTTAATTGATGGTCCACCAAAGTAACATTCATACCATCGGTCATCAACATACAGTTCTCTCGTTGGTGCGCCAAGTCGTATTCTATGAATTTCACCATCATAAATAAATTCTTTGTATGGATCGTTGAATGCGCAAACAATAGTATCCTTGTCATCTACAAGAATTCTTCTGATACCGTCCTGGAATCCGATCTCTCGCGGTTCATCCCAACTCATAAACACCACACCAGTTTGACCATAATAACGAATTTCTCTCGGTACACCATCAATATTTATCGATTTCATTGTGTCATTAGCAATATCTTCCAATAATTTAGGATCTGGTGGTGATAATTCTCTACCCTGTGTTCCCTGTTCTTTAGTATTTTTATCGTCAAAGTTCTGTGGTTCATCGTGGTTAACATCAAATGGCGAGATATTTCGTGTGGGTGTTGGAACACGGCCCATTAAACTAGAGTGCGGTTGATGGGGTCCATTCATAAGAAGACTGGGTGGACCATTTAGTGGTGGTATTGGAGAATTGGGCAGACCAATAGGCCCCATAGGTCCATTTGGCATCAAACTAGGTATCATTGGGCCATTAGGGACCATTGGACCAAGTAAACTTGGTCCCATACGTGGTGGTGGTGGTGTCATGCCCGAATTAAATGCATGAAATTGGTTATAGTCTGGTCTGATAGGTCCAAATTGTCGTGAATTTTGCCACGGTCCCATAGGTCGATAATCTGACGGAAAATGTCCACCAAATGAGGGGGCGGTTGGATGCGCCCACGGTCCTGGTTGTTGCCAAGGTTGTGTTTGCCATCTGGGACCATTTCTACCATGAGGATGATCTTTCCCTCTATGTCCCAAATCACCATCATCAGGAACAAAGCCACTACTGTCCAAATTTTTCTCCCAAACAATTGAACCCGCTTCCTTTTCTTTTCTTTGCGCAGCTCGAAGTTTTCGATCTTCATTCATTTGCCAAACTTCTTGAATTAATGTATGATATTCGGCTTTGGAGATAGAGCCTTGGTTTAATTGTTCCTCAGCTTGTTTCATAATTATTTCAATGTTGCTATCTGAATGACGATCCGGTTTATCTAAATCGCGATTTCGACGTGCTGGCCGTTGATCATCGTCATTTACGAATGGTCGACGTCTATCTTTGAGATCATCCGTAGTTTTGTTATTGTAAAGCCTCGTCCTACCTAGACGATCTTTATTACGATCTCGGTCACGTTTGTCATCGTTATTTATTTGCTTATCACGTTCATTCTTTGTTGGTGTTTTTATCTTTGCCCAACTGGCTTTATTATCTTCACCTGAGATAACCGGTGGTGGTGGTGTTGGCGGACGTCCAGCTTTTGGATTGGTGAGAGTTCTCAAGTCAACATCTTCATTACCAAACAAACTGTCGAACAAACAAACAAAAATGCGTTTACTCAACCATTCCAATATGAGTATTAGTATTAACAAATTGACAAAGATTTTTCATATACTTACGCATCGAACTTTTCAGCTTTTGTCTTTTTAGACGATGATTCAATATGTTCAGTGCTTTGTCGTTTATTAGTAACTGGCGGCAATATTCGTAGATCTAGGTCCTCTCCTATAAAAATGAATGAATACAGTGAACAAGGAGACATGAAATCATTGATATTGTCAGAATTAATATTCAAAACAGTTGGTGCTTTTCTTTCATTTCGCTTACTCTTCTCTGTTACAGTAGTGACGATAGTTGAGCCAGACGTTGGTAATACTGGCCGAAGATCCTCGTCCTTCGTAGTAGATTTAATAAGACTCTCAGGTGTAGTCTGAGCATTAATAGCACTTTGACTAGAATGATCAGGACTGATGTGCCCGGTTTCCTTATTACGTCTGATATAATTTCTTTGACGTGCATTTGGGCGAATTTCCTTGAATGTAGGCGGATGCGGAGGAGACACTATCAACGAACCTGATTGCTCCTCCTCAGTGAGACCACCAATAGTAGTATTGCTGTTATTATTCAGGGAAGAAGATGAAATGGACTTTGTATCCACACATCGTCGCGGAATTCGATAGGGTGGACTTGGACTGCGCTTTCTCGATTTACTACTGCTCTTAGTACGGCTCTTAGATAATTGGGATGAGGATTGGGGTGAGGTACGAGAGGATGTTGACGACGAGCCGTCAGAACTATCCTTTTCGCGCGATTTAGATCTAATTGGACTTGCATCACGTTCCATCTTGGGAATCTTGTTTGAGGATGTTTGAGGTTGTTTTGTACGTGATTTGCTTCCTAATTTTCTATGTGAGGATTTTGAGGATGCGGAAGAAGACTTGTCACTACCGCTCAATGATGACGAGCCACGCAATGATTGACTCGACATATTTTTCGATTCTTTTGACTTGATCTCGCTCTCTCCACCAACGCAAGCGCCACCTTTGGAGCTGCCGCCGCCACCACCACCGCCACCGCTACCTGCATGCGCGGTGAAGAATAGGGACCCGAGTGGCCCACTAGTTAATTGATTTGAAATTAATTTGCAACTATTATTGTTTACATTACCGCAATTATTACTAGACGAACGGGGATCTTTCTTTTGACTTGTACGATGCGAAACAGTATCTTTACCACTTAATGTATTAACACTTAATGTTTTATTATTACTGTTAATGTTGAGTGGTGTATTATGATTATTATCGTTATTACTAGCGTTTAACATCGCGACGTCACCACTGACGTTATTTAACGTAGACTTGTTTAAAGGGCTAGTTACAGCCTGTTTCGTTATTAACTGTTGTTTTAATTGGTCTGAAAGTACAGTAGTTATTGATATTGCCTGAATCGATGATGATGATGTTGTTGTTGTTGTAGTTGCTGCAACAGGCAATGAGTCGATGGGCAGCGCAACATTACGCACTCGCGAATCCATATCCATATTGTTGTGTCGTTCTTGACTCGCGGATGTTGATTTCATCCGTGGATCACGTGAAATTGATCTCGCTGAGGCAACTAACAGACTACTGGCAGGTGCTATTCGTGGTCCATTGCTTATACCTGCATTTTTTAATAGCGACGCAGCTGCTGCGGGGAACTGTAACGAAATATAAGTATGAAAAAATTATTATTTGTATTTGCGATACTTATATTTTGATTCGACAGTTATGAATTTTACCTGTTTTTCAACTTGTTTAGTTGCTTGACTAGGTACAACAGGTGCTACAGGCTTTCCTTGAACAAGTTCCGTTGATGGAACAACATGAGCAGTTGGTATAATCTGTAAAACAAAACGATCATTTTTGTTTATTTTTGTTTTTGGTAGAGAATTAAAAATAATAATGTATAAAATTGACATTAAAATTTGTAAATGATAGATTCTTATTGACTCACAGATTCAGCTTTAACGGATGCTGTTTGTTTATCTAGCTGCTTTTGTTGTTGTTCAAGGCTTGTTTTTGCTTGAAGTAATTCCAATTCGATTTTTTGCTTTTGTAATTCGAGCAATTCTCTCTGTTTTTTAAGTAATTGCTCGCGCATAGATGCTTCACTGACCGATACTGGCTCATCAGGTGGCATTTTTACTGGACTAACAATTGACGTTGGTGAAGCTTGTGGCTGTAAAGAAAACAAAATTTTCGTTTGAATAGTTGCAGGGTAGTAAGAATTATTGACTATTTTTTTTATATTTGATATGAATGATATCGTGAATTTTTACCAATGACAAGAATCGTGGATTTAAGTGAATGGAACCTGAAGAGATTGTCGGCGACGGTGCTGTAATTGGCCATGCCGGGTCAATACTTTTTACACGAACATCCAATGAGAATAATTTTTTTGCTGGAAATACATCGTCCCATGTTTGTCTCAATTTCCACATACTAACTCTTGTTTTCTCGTTTACCTATATTCATTCCACAAGAAAGCAAAAATTAGTTCAGTCTTTCTCTAAGAAAAAAGAAAGGACATGGAAAAAAAAAATGAAAAAACAGAAATTTGAAATCAAATGAGAAATTATTAATGGCGGATTATAAAGTTTTATTATTTGTTAATAAGTGATAAAAATGAAGAAATGAAAAACATTATAGAAATAAATTCGGAGCCAGTGAAAAATATTCGATGACAATTTAAAAAGCTATGTATTTATTGATCTTGTGTAACGACACGAGGTCATTGAGCGTTCGATACAGCTGTTATCTTATGAACCATTGAATTTTTCAATACATGCGAATATGTAGATACGCTTATAGACATTTCTCTTCATTTCTAGATTTTTCGGCAAGACAGAACTGAAGAATGAGACGTATAGTGTAATCGTATTTCCATCGTGTTTTCATGTTCACATCGAATATTTTTTTCTGCTTTTATCCGATAAAAATAGAAATATAGCTTTTCATCTTAAATTACCTCTTCGAAAACGTTGCAAAATGTATTGACGATGTTTTCGGTGAAGAGTTTTAAATATGCCCCACTAACGTTCTTGACGATCGAGTCGATGAGATAAAGGACCGGCAGTCTGACATCGCTTCTCACCTAATAAAATACAAGAAGACACCACTGTTGGATAAACGTCCAAAATCCATAGTATAAGTTGAGCTCAATATAGTGATGTCTTGTCAGCACGAGACCCAACCGCATCGCATCATAAGAATAAACCTTAGATCACCAATGTTTGAGAAAAAAAAACATCGGAGAAATACAGCAGCGAGACGTTTAAACATTGTGCAACGAGCAATGTGTCAAATAGAAAGAAACTTTATCCAATAAATTGTGTATCATCATTATTCAAAACGAAAAAAAAATCACACTTTTTTATTATCACTATTTCTCAGTTGAAAAAATATTTTTATACTACACTTTTGTCCACAAATGAACTATTTTTGTTCAAATACAAACATTTGACATGCAAATGTTTGCAAATATGATGTAAATACTCAATAAGCGTCCACCAAAATACGTTTGAGCGCACGAGATATTAAAATTCTATGGAGCAAATTTATTTTATTTGCGTCACAGAATTCCAATTGACGAATTATTATTAATACTATAACTTACAGTTCCATTCGAATTGATCATTTATTTCATTTCTGTTTTATGTATATAATATATATTTTTTTCCAATTTTATTTCTCGTGCGTGAGAATATCGATGTGTCGTAGGCGGAATATATAAGAAATGAATTACAGAATGTAGTTTATGACAAAAAATATGTTTAAATACAAACGACAATGGTATGATTGTCGGTAGTGTAAAAACGGCACTTTATTTTCTATATTATTTATCATGGTTCATATTCATAATACTGAATATTATCACAGTAATAGATTTTTTATGTACCGTACAGAGCACTGACACCTGCATGACAATTCTAATTTTTTTTTCTTTTTTCCGTTTTTCATTGCCTGGATATCACTACAAAATATAGAGACGGTGATAAAGAAAGAAGTTGTTGCGCACCCATACACACACATACACATATGCACGCGCACACATACACCCGTTTGCTCTGTGCTAAGGTCGTGAATTCATAATTGGTGTGAGTGCGAATATGTTTAGGCCCCGAATACAAGAAATATAAATATATATTTTAATTAATCTTAAATATTTACTTATTATCATTTAATAATATCGACATCAGCAATTAATTATTATTGATACGTTTTTCATTTCATTTTTCTTGTCTATTTCATTGTTTTTCGAACACCTAATTGTAGAATTTTAAATTTCAGACGTGCGCTTGCATTTTATCAGCACTTTGGTTAATGGAGATGTTTAATACTGACTGAACGTGCAATATAGTATTCTATACTACGCAATATTTTTTTTATTTCTTTGTTTATTACTTTATCAAAACGTATCCAATCGAATATAAATAGAAAAAAATATATCTTATGACTGATGAAAGAATTTAAGAAAGAATCAATGAAAAAAAGTAATTTGCAAAAATATATCAGTCACTATGATTAGAAAATTCAACTGATTATACCCAAACCATCCATAAAACAGCAGTAAATAATCAACGGAAAGTTCATAGTATCACAGTTGAGTAACGAAAATTCTACACAATATTTGATAAATTGGCTCTCAATACCTATTTCTTTTTAAATCGATTTGCTATTGGCCCATAGTATGAAGTCATTACGTGCATTATTATCAATTAACTGGATACGTTTTCAAGGGACTAGAATTGCTCCATTCAATTATTTCTTTCCCTATGTCATTCAAATAGACACCCCACTACCCTTTTAATATATAACAACACATATTGTAGATATAGGGCCGATGAAGAAGTCGGTATACGCAACAATTTGTTAAATTTAACTACAGATGATAGATAACCTTTTGCAAGTGGTTCTCAACTGCTTGGACGATTGTTGAAGCATGTTCTACGTTGTCCTCCGCGAGCATGGTGAGCATATCTATAAGTGGTTTACTGTTGATCGTCAGGTCGGAAAGCGATGAGACATAGTCGTCCGCAATTTCTTTTGACTTTGTTGACGCCATTTTGATATTCACTAATATTATTTATTTTGTGTGTTGTGTTCTCGGTGTGTTTTGATATATTTAATCCGTATATTTCCTTCCACAATTCCAAATCATGAGGCTGAGAAATGCATCAATTCTGTACAAACATACAAACAAATAAAACACGTTAATGATTGAAAACGAGAAGAAAAAAAAGAGAAGGAAAGACAAGAAGAAAAAAATATTTTTAATCATGTGTGTTGCATCATTTCGACATGCCAATGGGTTTTGTGTAAATTGTGAAATGTATTGTCCTTGAACAATATACCATATAAATCTCACTAAGTTTCAATGAATGTTATTGTATTAAGCAAAAAATGAATTATTTATTATAAATATAGCGGAATAACGAAATTTCGTTATCCCACAATATTTATAATAAATCAAAACAAAAGTTTTGCTGTGCTCTCTTTTTTTTTTATTTTTTTTCAAAGTTCATATCATTGATACGAGATATTGTTTGAAGTGTTGGATATCTACAAAGGGATAAATGTAAAAATATATCATGAATATATTTCAAAATGTTATATGCCCCTTTCACTATGTACAAATCAGCCGCAAGATAATTTGTTTACAAAATTAACTCTACAAGTATATATAGGATATAATTATATGAAGTATAATTATTTCTCATCATAACTGAAAAAGAAAAATGAAAAAAATGCAAAAAAAAATATAATAAAAGAAAAACAGCATGAAAAGTACTTGATATTTATATAATAGCAGCTGTTCGGAGTGTTGAGAAGCGGTACCACAGCTCCGAATCGACTTTAAAGAATATTTTCTTTTCTTTCTCTAACATTTCACGAGTCATAAAAAAATAATGAATAAAATCACGACCTTGATGACTGAATGTAACAACTATAGATGAGTCACACACTTCTTTTTACAATTGGCAAACTATATAGCTATTAAGAGTTATCGTTTATATTTACGGGGTTACAAACTCTATTGGATTGAAATCACGCAGCTGGTTTCCCTAAACGCTCGTTTATCCCGCATTCCCCTCGCCCATTCGCCAAAAACTTCATTATATGTATATTTTATTACTCTTAGACATTCACCAATATTACCAATATATTAATAAACATTATCAATTACCTTATCAATATATTTCGATGAATAAAATGTTCTTGATGGAAGAAAAAATGCGTCTTTCACTAATAAAATAATACACACGCAAACAATTCGTCTGCACGCAACCAAATCCTTTGAGATCTTTACGTAAAATGGCTATCATTAATGGCTTCACTAGATACATGTATAGTGAGTGGGGGAGACTGAAGTCAAGTGAAATACTGAATGGATCGTGATTGGTTGCTGTCGTCTCACGTCACTTCCGATTCAGCCAATGGGCGTGTTGTTACGGAAAAAATGAGAACCAAATTGCGCCGTAAGGCGCATTCTAATTTAATTCACTTTGGTTATCTTTAGTGTATTAAAGATACAATTACACACATTTAATGAAAAATAACACGAGTAATAAAACAATAATTACATATTATATTTGATGATCTATCTTTTTATGAATAACTGAACGATAGAATGTGATAAAAAGTGTGAAAATGAAGGTGTTAAAAGACGTAGAAAGAGCGTACAAAAACCACCTACTTAATTGAGGTCCGCAACTGTATGATGCGATTGAACATTTTTTCATATTGTGTAGTCGTTGCTCATAACACATGTGATAGCTATAGTCGAATAATCGAATTTGCCCGGGTAAATTCGAAATTGCGATTGGCACCCATTTGATATTATTATCATTTTTCACAAATTATCAATAGATAATGAAAGTCTGCGAGATGAAATATACTTTAAGATTGAAGAAAGTTAATTCAAATACTTTCCAATACTTATTTAATAATACGGGAAAATTGGCAATTTGTTAAAAAAAATCGCATATGATAAAACTGTTCATTTATTTTCTTATAACCAACGAATCCAATGTACTGGTGTATAAAACTTTATCCTAAAAAATAATTTTAGCATAAAGATGATTGTAATATCGGATCAACAATCATTTTTATACCGTTTTGAGGTTACAATGTGATATAAAAAAATATAACGTATATAAATTTATAATATTGGCTATTTCTATTGATATTGCTATACGTACAAAATTTAATATATGGCAACCTCTAGCAGATTATAATTAATTTGCATTTATTTTTTATTCCAACGTAATTTTAGAAGGTATTACTTTGTAACATTTATATCACAAGTGTTCATATGATCATATCAGCATTGAATAAATTATCTGTTTAATTATATGAAACCTTTGTCAATAGCTTATCGTATTACTCAGATATATTTTGATTTTTCGAATTTCATTCAAAATTTGAAGTCAAATAGATGGAGAAAATAATTAAAAAAATTCTTTTATGCAGAGAAGTGTTTATTTCTTAAAATTGTATTTGCGATTTTTCGATTAAATAAACAAATTATTACTTGTTGATGTTGAATTTTTTCTGAACATTTGACACGTTTCTCAACATTAATACTTTAAAAAAACATGTTAACTTAGAGTTTAATAATGTTATAAAAATTACATTACACGTTCTTAATTATTTTATTATATTTTATTGTTTATGGAAGTCCATAGAGTTTCAATGTTCGATCCATACTTGTTGATGCTATATATTGTGAATGTTTGCCAAAACGAACGCCTGTTGCTGCGGCTGTATGATCATTGAAAACTTTAAGTTCCTGCCATTGTTTGCACAAATACACTCTGAAATAATAAAAAATATGGCCAATGAAATTAAAGGATTATATTCATAAAGTCATAAAAGAATAGTACAGCATTTGATTACTAATTTACCTTATGTCACTTCCAGCTACGGCTAAATACGTTCCACTTTTATCAAACGACAAATCTTTCACCTCATACGAATCGTCTAATTGTAATGTTTTAAAATTTTTTAATTTTCTCAAATCCCAGAGTTTAACACACGAATCCTCAGCGGCAGTAGCCAAATAATAACCGTTCTCCGAAAAACTTATAGCGGTAATTATTCCAGTATGACCCGGGAAATTGGCAACATTCGATTGTTCCTTCAAATCCCAAATCTTAACTTGTGAATCAGCAGTGCCAGTACCAAAAATCAGACCGTCCGGATGAAATTGTGCGGTTGTTAATGGCTGGCTCCCCGGCCCTGATACTTTTGTTAATAAACGACCTGTGCGAATATCAGAGAATGCCCAATGCTGATCCATTGATGAGCTCAATAAATAATCTCCGGTTGGATGAAGTGAAAGGCCCGTTACGGGTGCATCATGGGCACGCAATAAAAGTGTTGTTTGACTTGTTGCTACATTCCATATACGTATTGTCGTATCGGGTGATGCAGTCATTACAACATCCTCTTCGGGATGATAAACTACACGTGTTACTTTTTTCGTATGTCCTTTTAAAATTGCTACAACTTGTTCGGTGTCTTTATTGAAAACTGTTGCATTTTTATCAGCCCCACCGGTTAAGATTTTACTCGTGTCACCGCCATGAATATCAAGAGCTAAAATACCGGGAACACTGGCGGAATGAAGACTTGGATGTGAAGCCAATGTTTGAAATATGCGAATATTGTCAGCTGGTACTAAATCTTCGGGGATTGAACGACCGCGGCGTTTTCGCTCTTGTGTAAGAACTGTTGCTTTATCTTGAAGTATTTGAATTACATCGTCAGTTATTCCAGCGGATTCTGTTGGTTGTGTTGCGCCTGCACCAGCCTCAACAGCAACAGCTGGTTGTGGAATAGCGGTAGCTTGCGCAATACCACTTGGAGGCTTCAATGAAGCGAGTGCTTCTCGCGCTGCGGTTACTTCCTTGGTGAGTCTCGCAATTACACGACAAGCTGCGTCATGTTGATAGAGTGCATGAGATAGTTCTTGGCGTGCCGTTTGTAATTGCTGCCGATGCGTAAAAGAATTGAGCATAACTGCATCCCATTCGTCCTGTAATATTTTTAAAATTGCTGGAATTGATGTTGCGCTCGGTGGCTTTGGCTTGACAAGAGGTGGAGCTGTAGAAAATATAGAGAAAGAAAATTAATAGAAAATAATTAAAATTTGCTATAATTCCAATTGATATTGATAAAAATTTTTTGATAACAATTGATGGTGCTTTTATTACTTATGATTGCAATGAGTTGCTCTATGGTGAGCTCTTTTCCATTGATTGGATCAACTCCATTTTCAGTTATATATTTTTCTATCAGCCTTTTCTCAAAAACTGCTCCGGAAACTGGAGATAAAACTGGATGTTCGGGCACTTCATTGCAAACTGAAAAATTATAAATGTTATATATAATTAATAGCCGGCGAGACGCGTGTTTTTGAGGTTATGAAACACGTAATATGAAAATAGAATGAATTTCGTGGTCAGTTTATTTAGAAGTTATTAGTATTATTTCGTCTATCGATACGGTTCTATTTATTGCCAAGTAATATCTGTTTATATCGTAATTAATATATATTAAAGAACAATAAGTCATACTTGCACAGGCGAACGCCATCTTTTCACAATATAATTTACTATAGATATGTGTACAGTCAGTGGTGTTACGTATGTCGTGAGCTCACAAACGCCATTAGCATTGTTGACAGATAGCACTTATATAACGCGCGATATATTCGAATAATAAATATGATAAGAGTCATAAGACATACTATAGCCGCATCGTACACGCTTGATACATTTTATCAACGTATTTCTTGCAACAATAAATCATGATATATGAATGTATAATAAATTCTCATATATTAAATAGGTGTATCACCCGGGTAAAAATATTCGGGTCGAGATTATGCCAAGAGCACGTGGAAAAATTCGAAAATTTTATTACGCACCGGCTACATGCTGAAACACTATGTTAAAATGTAGGATGAGCCCAAAAATGGACAGCGACAATGTATTTTATTGCACGTTCAATTGCAGTTACATTACACAAAGAAAGCAAAATTTAATTTGCTGTCAATAATGACTCCCAGGTTTTTTTTATTGAGGTGACTTCCATGAATGGATGTTCATTAATACGATATACCGCTGGACTCCGATGGAATGGTATATCGACTTAATGATAACGTTCATTTATCTTCTAATTTGTATCAAAATTCCAAGATTTCACCATTTCTTCAACTTTCGTTGTGTTCTTGTTACAGCATGCATTACTAATTATCTTATATTATAACCTCAATTTTCTAATGTAATTATAAACGAATTTTGCTGTTGATTTTTTATATTTTACATGTGCATCTTTCTTTAGTCCTATTTTATTTATTAAGTTCTTGGAGACCTTGCTGGGATAATTTTATTATTTATCACTTTTCCCATTGTCCGTTTTATGAACGATGTAAAATCGTGATGAGATGAAATTTTTTATCGACGTCAATCACAAATTTCTTGTTAATAAATATCAAATTCGCAATATTAAACTTTTCTTAATTTGATAGTTTATTGATATTCAGAATTGAGCAGATCATTATCAATGCCTTGTAAATTAAGATGCAATAACTTCAATAAATTTACAGGCCAATTATTTCTAGTGTTAATAATTCAATTACAATCACATAATGAGCATTGGAGAGAATTCATCCACCTTAATATGTTTATTTTTCAAAGGCCCCGCAAGGCAAACATATACGATATAATTGCATGCAGAGTATATGCATTGTAATATCTGATATCAATTGCAATGATACTTCGTCAACTCTAGACAGTGTCGAAAAAGTTCTTAAGAACATCATTCTGTGAGAGTTTTGAGGTTAGAATTATCCGATTCCTCAACTGTTTCAAATTTGTGCGGGAAAAAATAGCGCGTATGTCTCTCGCTTTTGAGTCTTACTCGTTTCTACACTCTCTCCCGAATTTACGCAATGGAAATAAAGCTTGAAGCCCCACCACACTAAATTCATCGTGTAATAACGTTGAAACGAATATATAGCAGATTTTTGTGTTGAGGTTGAGTACGTTTGGTAGATAGACACAGAAACGACAAATACGGGAATGTACAACGACGCATGATAATTGTGACGCGCTTGAAATGTCAATATGACAAAGTGTTGACAGCAGGATGAACACCAAAGTTTTATGGATTAAATGTTGGAGTTCACAATAATTTATTGTTATTTATAATCGTGAAAAATAATAAGAAAACAAGAATATTGTTAATGAAAAGAATGTCATTCTCATTGTTCATAATAATTCTGTTATTATAAAGTTATATTTCGCAAGCGAATTAATTTGTAAAATTTCATAATTGGTTGGACCTTCACCGCCAAGGTGAGTGAGCAACGAGAAAAGTGAGTGTTTCGTACATGGTGCACATATAACAAAAAATACACTGTCAGCTAGATACAGAACTGTAAAGTCATAAAATAGAGAAAGACATTATAGACAAATAGTTCATAACAGATATATGATAACATTTTGTTGCGACGCGCGCGAGTAAGCAATGGAGGACTATAAATTTCTCTTTAAAGTCGTTCTTGTTGGTAATGCCGGTGTTGGAAAGACATGTTTAGTCCGACGGTTTACTCAGGTAATCTTTAGAAACAATACTTCATTTATCAATTATGAATTATCAATGTTGACACTGATTATTCACTGATAACAACCACATTTAATTTATGACGCAGGGTCTTTTTCCTCCTGGTCAAGGAGCAACAATTGGAGTAGACTTCATGATAAAGACTGTTGAAGTGGAAAATGAGAAAGTAAAAGTATGACTTCATTATAATATATTTATTTTATACAAATTCGTGGTGAAACATTCTATGAATTATTTTATTATGATTTTCATTATTATTGCATTACTATTTTTCAGCTTCAAATATGGGATACAGCAGGCCAAGAAAGATTTAGATCTATAACGCAGAGTTATTATAGATCAGCTCATGCTTTAATATTAGTGTATGATATTTCATGTCAACCTACATTTGATTGTCTACCTGATTGGTTAAGAGAAATTGAAGAATACGCAAGCAACAAAGTATTGAGGATACTAGTTGGCAAGTTTAAATTCTATCTTCTAGGAAACTGCTACTGTTATTCCTATGAATCGATAACATTTGTCAACGGTTTTATCAATTTGTTGTAGGCAATAAAATTGACAGAGAAGATCGAGAAATTCCTACACATGTTGGCGAAGATTTCGCACAGCGTCATGGAATGTATTTTTTGGAGACATCTGCTAAAGAAGCGGAGAATGTTGAAAGACTATTTATGGAAATAGCAGCCGAACTTATGGAGGTGAGATTTTTTATATAAATACGTACTTGAACTTTCATATGAATTTAATGTTTGTAGTAAATGTTCATACCTCATTTTTTTGTATTTCCTGACCTATGAAACATCAATAAAAGTTTTTATGTTATGTAATTTTTTTAGCAAGCTCGCAGTAAGGAGTTACCGAGATATGATATGAATGCCACATCAATCAATGGAAAGACGACATCGATTGGTGATAGTAGTAATTGCTCATGTAGCAGATTTTCTTAAGGTTCGCTTTTTTTTGTATTGTGATGAAAAGTCAGTAGAGAAAATTGAAGAAAAAAAACATGTGAGGGCACGCAGGTCAAATTAAGATATTAATTTTTCCACTCTACCACATGAAACAATCAGTGCTCCAATATGATTTAGGTTATTTGATATACATATTACGAGTCAGAAATTATTATTCGTTTACGTATTATTTGAATTAATATTAAAATTAATATTATTTATTTCTCCATTCCGAGCGCTTCGTTTTTTTTTCAAAACCGACTGACTGCACATTCAATTAATATTTATTTATATTTTATTATTTGAAAAAAAAAAGAAAAGAAAATTGTGAACAAAAAGACACTCAGAAATAACAGAAAATTTGAATTACACCTTGAAAATTAGAGGTTTCTTTCACTTTCTTCTGCAATATGTCTTCTTTTAATTTACTCCATAATATTTACTGGTTTCGTGTGTTTGTTCCAAACCTGAAAACCTAGTTGACATTAATTACCAATTTAGGATTGGCGTAAATTCTACCAACAATTGTTGAAGTAATAATGTGTGAATGAATTAAAGAAATTGTGCTGATCAAAAAATACTCATTGACTGGGTATAAACTCAAATCACAATACCTATATGATTAATTTATGAATTTCTCATACTCTTTACTTTAAATCGTTCTAAACCCAGTGTTTGTTGAAAGAGAAATAATGGCGGTGGACAGGAAAAGCATAAAGAAGAAGATGACGATTTGTTATGTTTGATCCATAATTTTATCATTGTTTTTTGTGAAGTCTCAGGCAATATTTACATTAATTTTTACAATTAAATACATTGTAAGATATCGAATGGTTTATTTTATGATTGTCGTATTTTTGTTTATTGGTTATAGGCGAGGCAAAATATTCTTGCTGTTATATGCACTTATTACTGTTGAATATTTCAATTAGCAACGCTACACTTCTAGTCTGTATTCGGAGATATTATTTGTTTGATATAATTTCTTTTTCATATACACATTGTAATTGAGTTAGGTGTCGCTGTGTAGTGCATTTGTGTTATCGCTGGCGCTGGCTTTGTTCATCCAATATTTATTTATCGCGATACATAATTAATTATCACTTGTGCTTTACATTGCGTTATTCATATATATATATATATAAAATTAAAACAAAAAAAACTGAGACATCTGTGTCGTAAAGGAAAGTTAATGACTATTAAAAAAAATTACCAGTGGTAATTTGTCAATGATATTATTGTCTGGTGATTTTTACACAATTGTTATTTTTATTTTTTTTTTTTGTATGGTTTCGATTAATTGAATTGTAATATACATCTGTATATGTATATATCTATATATGCTTGCCTCAACAGAGAAAGAGAGAAAGATTGGTGCTGGATTTGCATGCAATCGTTTCGTTCCTTATTATAATATTATGAGTACAAAGCATACATTTTTATTTTAAACACAAAAAGCAAAGAATAAAAAAGAAAACTCGAAATTAAATCAATACACAATCTTCAATAAAATTCTGAATATTTGAAAATACAAATAATTTATGTCAGAAACATATCAATTCATCGAAATGGTAACTTGGGAGATCGTCGTTTTTTACGCTATATGTAATGTAAATGGTAATATTATGCTAATTACGAATCCTTTATAATGTAACGGATAATAATACTAGGACATTTTTACAAGAAAATAGAGGAATAAATACAACCATTTTGCAATAGGTATTGACCAAAATAATTTAAGAAGATACACATTTGCGCAATTATTCCACTACATTCTCGCAGACAAATTGACATAAAATTATAAAAGCCCGTATTACACTCACCATGGATTTTGAGATGTTTTTTATTATATTCACTAACATACTATATGTAATGCACCAACAACCACCAAAAAAAAAAAAATAAATAAAACTATCAAAGATATAAGACGAAAGCCTACGATAACCCATACTATTTTTTCGTTTAGAGACGCATTAAAAAACAACGTATAATTATTGTACACCCACAGGTCCATTATGTTTTTAGATACCATTTAAATCGAAGCATAAATTATTTCTCAAAACTCAATATACAACAAAAAATAATGACAATGCGATTAAAAACAAAACAAAAAATGTATTATTGATTATTATCATCATAAGCTCATCACTTATATTTATCTAATATATTTCTTGGAGATTAGAATCAATCATTCTTAAGACCTCTGTACATTCCTAATTTTTCCTTGTAATCTAATAAAAGAAAAAAACATGAGAAATATCGAAATTATAATGGTTGAAATTATTACATGTTAATCTATAATTGATTCGGACAAAACAAAACAATTTATATTTTATTCTTACAATGATGATGCTGATGGGTAATGCGACGACGCATGATTTCCGCAATTCGTTTCATCACAAACACCATAAGTTGCTTCCTTTCGACTTTCATTACTACTTTGTACTCCAATTGTAATGTGACTTTGTGACTTTTTTGAAAAGTAATTTTTATATCTTGAACACACTGGACAATCATCAAAATCGTGAAATGGTCCATCAGAATTGCAGGCGTAATTCATTCTTTGGCATTGCAAAGGATTGTAATATTTTATTTCTCCCCGAATTTTTTGATAGCATTGATTCACGTGCACGTCCGTTTGTTGACGACTCGAACACGGTGCGAGTATTTCTTCGCTACAATGATGAAGATGATGTGTGCAACTACGTATATGAAAAAATATTCCAAAAAATGAATGAAAATAATCACAAATATTCGGATCAATTTAGATTATTACCGATTAATTGGTGACTTTGGGATTCCTTGACTGTGACAAACTCTTTTTTGTCTTATGATACCACCTTCTGTGGGACGTTTTCGATGAATACATGGTCGATTCTATGACAGTGGTGAAATAAATATGTGTTCTGATACTAGTATTTCAGAGATATACATCGATAAAAATTACATCACCTTTGAATTTATTAATTTAGGATTAACAATTCGGGCTTCAATAATATCCAATCCACAAACTCCGACCTCTTCAATCACGGTTCGTGTTGAAATTTCAATTTTTGGCGCTAATATACCCTGTAAATAGATGTAAAGTCTTCTTTCATACATAAAAGACAATTTGAAAAATATAAGAATCGATAAAAACTTTACAGGAAAATATTTGCTTGGTTCCATCAATAGATCAACATCAACACCAGGCATTAATCCTTTGACACATGGTGCAGGAAAAAGTAAATCCATTAAATTTGTTTCAAATGTCGCCAAAATTACTCCATTGCATCCAATTGTAGGCCACTGAATTAATTCGGCATTCATATATTCATCATCAAGACAACACTCGAGTTGTGCCAATGTACACACTTCGATAAATGTTTTTTTAAACAAAAATTTCTCATCAAATATTATTGGAAAAATTGGCGGTGATTTATGCGATTCGATATGAGAATTGAGTGTATTTATTCGCAATGCCACACATCCATTTGGACATAGCCATACTCCAGGACAATTTATCTATATAAAATCAATTGAAAAATAAAATAAGATAATGAATGGAAATAATATTTAAACAGCAGAATAGATGTAAATACTTACAATATGTAAATCGAAGTAGACTTTGACGCAAAAACCTTTGCTTGTCATGATTTCCTAAACGTGATAATAGATATACGTAATATCTTGGCAACCTCATGGTGTGTTGACAATCAATTGAAATTTTTCGAAGAGTTGCTATGAAAATTCGTTATCACCATATTGAAAAGGAGTTAAACAAATTTGTTTGATATTATCACCTACACATTTAGCAATATTGAGTATAATTTCAAATTAACTTTTTTGCTATTATAATATAAATTTATTTAAATTGTAATTGTGCATGGGCACAGAAAAAAAATCAGTGCTGCATACACACTACTGTCTTAAGATGTATAATATAGAAGAAGTTGCTCGTTGCTTGGATACAAAATCACAACATACGTAGATCGAAATATTAGAATACTACGCTAAAGAAATTTCAATTTGACGTATGACACCATCATAATTTAATTTTGTTTATACACAAGAGAGTCTTTATGTTAAGTATAATTTCAATGTATCAATATTATTTTGGTTTAAAAGGGATGCTACGAAATTCGCTTCGAAGACCATGTTTATCGATATTACGAATTCTCATCTCGGTTTTCATAATGTCGTTGTATTTCAATGGGAAATAAAGTCGTGGATCAGATGTTCGAGGCACTAATGGTCTTGTAAACCATCCGTAACTTGCAAAAGGTAAATAAATAAAATAAAAGAGAATTGGGTAGGTACATGTAAATAAATATCAATTGTTCTCACTTCATATTTGTAGCAGGGGGTCTATATGAATAAATTTGTTTTGGTACCATTTCATCGCGTCTTTCAATTATTTTCATATATTCTGACGGGATGAAATCAATTAACTCCAATGTCTCATACTTGGAATAGAATTTTCCAGTGATTGGTTTTTTTTTGGGTAATGGTACAAATGTCTCTACGATTTTTATATTTTTATTATCTTTATCAAATTTTTCACTATAAAATCGCATTTTAATTGGATCTAAAATCGTTGCCATTTTTCTTATTTATACATTTTTTAATTTTTATGTTACTTTACTCTCTTGATGACTGAACTGAAATAAAAAACAAAAAGTAGATTAATTTACTCTTGGTTAATTTTCTTCTTTTTCTCGCTTTCCCTTTCGTTTTTTTTTTGTTTAGGAGTTGTTAAATAAATAGATTAAATAATTGACATATAAACTCCTCAATATTTTATTTCAAAATATATATATGAATAGAAAACACATACATGACATGTGGAAGACAATGGTATAGATCGATGCATTCGTCAAAGTATTCACTCACAATATACATACCACTGCGTTAATCTCCCGACATTGATTCAAAAAAAAA